>JACVTC010000072.1:702500-730000 GCA_016946835.1 Neocallimastix lanati (nom. inval.) | reverse complement strand
GAGGTATTCTCAATTCAACGAGTAATATCAGGGAGACAAACATAAGAATGACGAGATTTAAATCCATAACTCCAATAAAGTCCTCTATTAATAATTTTTTTGAGCTTAAGAGTATCTGCTCTTATTTGAACCAAAGAGAAGAGCATAATATAAAACAAGATTAAGAATAAAGGAAATGAAAACATATTTCTTCAATGAGAGAGGAATAGATTTATTAATAAGAAATCAAAAGTACAAATTTAACTTGACATTTAAATTACTGTTAAATTTGGATTGTATAGGTTTCAATGATAAAGATTCATCAAAAGGAATACCAAGATAAGTATATAGTAATCATAATACAATGAAGAATAAGTTCAAAAGATAAAAAAAAAAAAAAAAAAAAAAAAGATTCGGAGTGATGCATACTATGTGTAGTAACTTGATCACCTGTTAAATCAAAAATAATAAAACAAAAGAAAAAGTAACATCTTTAAAATAGATAATGAGATATTCACTAAACTCTTTCCTGAACCACAAGAAAGATCATCAAAAATTGAATTATTTACCAAAGGTTTAATTCTATTAATTGATTAATTAAATATAATATAAATAAAAATTCTATCATAATTTTATCGATGACATTACAAAAATTTTACCAAAAAAAAAAAAAAAAAAAAAAAAAAAATTAGCATAAAACCTAAGAAAAAAAGAATAATAAATAAATATATAAATAAATAAATAAATAAATAAATAAATAAATAAATAACTAGAATAACTAAATAAATGACTAAATAAATAACTAAATAAATAAATAAGTAACTGAATTAAATGACTAAATAACTGACTAACTAACTAACTAACTAACTAACTAACTGACTAACTAACTAACTAACTAACTAACTAACTAACTAACCAACTAAATAAATATCTAACCAACCAATTAACTAACCAACCAACCAACCAACTAACTAATTAAATAAATAACTAAATAACTAAATAACTAAATAACTAAATAACTAAATAAATAACTAAATAAATAACTAAATAAATAACTAAATAACTAAATAAATAAATAAATAAATAAATAAATAACTAACTAACTAACTAACTAACTAACTAACTAACTAACTAACTAACTAACTAACTAACTAACTAAATAAATAAATAAATAAATAAATAAATAAATAAATAAATAAATAAATAAATAAATAAATAAACAATATTTAAAATTTTATATCAACTATGTAAATATAGGATAAGAAAAAAAAAAAAAAAAATTATAACACTAATCGATATATAGTTTTTTTTTTAAGTTATTGAAATTAAACATATATTAATACATATATATAAATTTTAAAATTTTATAATTTTTTATAAAGAGTACGATTACGTTTAAAAACAAAAAAATTTAAAAAAAAAAAAAAAAAAATAAAAAAAATGGACGAATTTTAAAAAGAAAAGTTAATAATAAATATAAAAAAGGATAATATAAAATAATATTAATAATTAATTACAAATAAAAATGAATTATAATTTTTATTATTCAATGCTATCTTTTTCGTATTGACTTTATAATAATACCCATTTTATACTCTTTATTTTTTTATTTTTTTTTAATTTTTTTCCATATGTTTTATTATTTCCTTTTAATAAATATTTAAATAATAATATAATAATTATAAAATAATTTTATTATATAATAATATCCATTTTATACTCTTTATTTTTTTTTTTTTTTTTTTTTATTTTTTTCCTACATTTTATTATTTCCTTTTAATTAAGATTTAAATAATAATATAATAATTATATAAAAATTTTATTATTAATCCATCATAGATATCAATTCATTTTAAAATATATCTCGTACTACAAAAGTTTTTTTTTTTTTTTTTTTTTTTTTTAATAGGAAGGACTAAATAGGAAGGACTAAATAGGATTAATTTTATAATGGAGTTGAACTGTTTATGAGAGATTAGTACGGTCTTTATTAACTACAACTAATTTTATAATATACACATATATATATTTTGTTTAAAACTTACCATTATACTAACAAAAAAAAAAATTTAACTAGAAATATCCTATTTTTATTCGATTTGGATCATTTTATCGATAATTAATTGAAATATAAAAGTCAGAGCTTCTTTAAATATATTATCCAATCGAATTCCTATATATCTTTGTAAGCTTTAATTTAGTATTATAAAGTACTCTCCTATTTTATAACTTTTTTAAAAGAAACTATTAAGCCAAACATAAAATAAAAAAATAAAAGTTAAAACAATAATACTTAACATTTCTTAATAATTATATGGGGAAGAACGAATAATAGATATTATTGTTTAAACTTATTAATTTATTATTATCATTTCTTAATAATTATATTGGGAAGAAACGAATGATAGGTATTACTGTTTTAACTTTTTTAATTTACTATTATTACTTCCTAAGAATTAAATAGGGAAGAACTGATGATTGGTAGTATTGTTTTAACTTTTTTTTTTTGGTTTATTATCATTATATATAATGAAGATTACATTAATCATCAGATCATTATTGAATATAATGAATATTATAAGAAATTTATGCATCACTCCTCCGACAATTAATATATATTTTTAGGAAACCTTTCGATAATATATTCACATAAAGACTTTTAATAATATCCTTGTTACATAAAAAAAAAAGATTTTTTTTTATACTGTAAACTTTTTATTTTATATTTATTATTAATCCTATTTATTTAATTTTTTCTTCCTTAATATTACTGAATAAAAGATACTGAATAAAGTCCGTAAATATTTTCATTGTTATCCCTATGTCCTAATACAAACATCATAAATATACATATATATACATATATTATATATATAAATATGTATATATATATTCTTTTTTTTTTTTTTTTTCCATTTTTTATAAACAAATCAATAAGAGAATTACTCATAAACCAGTGACATTCCCTTTTACTGCTTTAATATTCGACAGCAGGAAAAGAATAAATACTTTTTCATCCTTTGCTTTATATTGTTAGTTGGTTATCACCTATTTTCATAACAAATATTTTTTTTATCCCTTTTTTCAATCATTATCATATATTTAATAGAGTAAATTATTTAATAATTATATATAAAAGTATAATAATATTACTCTCTGTATAATAAATATAAAATATAAAATATATTATAAAAAAAAAAAAAACAGCAACTTTACAACAACCACATTTATTTAAAAAGAGATATATAACATATAAAACTTAAAAAAAAAAAAAAAATAGATTAATTTATTTACCGATTTATTTTTATTATTTAAATTAATTAAAAAAAATTTTATTAAAGAAAAAAACTTGGTCTTTTATATATTTTTATTATAAATTAATATAAACAAATAAAAATAAAATTATGGAAACTTTTATCAAATATATTATAAATATAATGATAAACCTATAATATCATTCAATGTTATTAAATATTAATATATAAATCAACTATAATATATGAATCAACTATAAAATATAAATCAACTATAAAATATAAATCATTTTAATATATGAATCAAGTATAATATATGAATCAAGTATAAAATATATCAACTATAATATATTAATCAAATTTAGAGAGAAAAAAAAAAGGAAATATAAAATAAATGAATGATACATTCTAAATAGAATAAGAACTTTAAATAAAATAAAAAAAAAAAAAAATAAACAAAATTTAAAGATTACATTATTAATACATATTTAATAAATCTAATATAATCTAATATAATCTAATATAAAACAATATAATGAAATATATATTATTTTCATAATTTAATTTAATATTCTCTAGTATTATAAACAAATTAAAAGATACATTTTATGTAACACATAATATAACCTGTACAAAATAATTCAAAATATAATATATGATATATAGTATAGTATAAATCATAATAGTATATAATAGTATAAATATATGAATGATACATTATATAGTATTTATAATATATGTAATATCATATATTATAGTATTATAAACATAAACATGAATGATACATAATAAATAAATGAATAAAAGAATAAATAAGTAGATAAATAAACAATTAAATAAAAAATAAATAATAAATTATAAATAATTAAATAATAAATAAAGATTAAATAATAAATAATAATAAATAATAAATAAATAATATATAAATAATGAATAATAAATAAGTAAATAAAAGAAAATTACTTTTAAAAAAATTGATAATAAATTTTAATATTAAATAGCTATATTTTTATTTTTTATTTTTTATTTTTTAATTTAACATATCAAAAAAAAAAAAAAAAAGAATAAAAAAAAAAAAGAGAGAGAAAAAAGTTTAATTATTAGTAATGAGTTAATATGAGTAATTTGAAATTTTAATTTTTAATAAATGAGTAACATTCATTGACTTATAATTAAATTTAATTAAATTAAATTAAAAAACGGTTATTAAAATTTTTAAGTAGACCTTCCCTAATCTAATTTTATTATACAATACAATACAATGCAATATAAATAAATCAATAAATCAATAATAATTGAATAATAAATAATTGAATAATAAATAATAAATAATAAATCATAAAAAGTAATAAATAATAAATCATAAATAATAAATAATTGAATAATAAATAATATATAATAAATCATAAAAAATAATAAATAATAAATAATAAATAATTAAATAATTGTATAATAAATAATTTATAACAAATAATAAATAATAAAAAGAGTATTTATTAATAAATAATAAATAATTGAATAATAAATAATTAATAATAAAAAAATATTTATTTATAAATAATAAATCATAAATCATAAATAAATAATAAATATTAAATAATAAATATTAAATAATAAATAAATAAATAAATAAATAAATAAATAAATAAATAAATAAATAAATAAATAAATAAATAAATAAATAAGTAAATACTAAATAATAAGTTATAGTATAACATTATATTTAATGTATTGTATATATTATAGAATAAAATGAAAATTTAAATATAATCTAAAACTTTTAAATACAAAATGAAATTTTTTTTTAATTTTGATAAAATAGTTAATTTAATTAATAATCAATGAGTAATTTTTTTTTAAATTAAAATAAAATGTCTCCTAGACTTATTATTAGTTTTTAATATTCGATGGTCAATTCATTAAGATTTTGGGTAAAACATAATATATTCTATTTAAATTAATAAATAATAAATCATAAGAAGAGTATTTATTAATAAATAATTGAATAATAAAAAGAGTATTTATTAATTAATAATAAATAATTAAATAATATATAAAATAAAATAATATATAGAATAAAATAGTATATAGAATAAAATAGTATATAAAATAAAATAGTATATAAAATAAAATAATATAAAATAATTTAATATGTAAATAATATGTATAAAATAAGAAATAAATTTTTAATAGCATTCATTCTCTCTCCATTTAATATTGAATTGATGAAGGCATGAGAATTTTAATATGATGGACCATGATATTATCATACAAGGAAAGAATGATAGCAAAAAAAAAAAAAAAAAAGGAATCATTGTAAAGGTTTTTTTCTTTTTCTTTTATATCTATCGATTATTATATATCTATCTATTATTATATATTATTTTATATATATTATTATATATTATTTTATATATATATATTTTCATTGTTTTTTTTTTTTTTTTTTTTTTAAAAAATAGACATTACAATAATATAGACATTAAAATAATAGAAATCATTTTGAAAGTAAAAATGAATGGAGGGTGATTCAATCTCATAAAAAAAAAAGGTCAACTTTTATATTTGATATCCATTTAATAGAATAATAAAAATTTTAATGATATTAAAATGGCATAATATTTCATTATATTATATCCTTCTATACTATTTCATTCTCTTCTTATATTCTTTTCTTTTATTTATTTTATTTTAAACTTTTATTTCTTCAATGTTTTTTTTTTTTTTTTTTTTTTTTTAATTACACTTAATTTCATTCAACACTTTTTTTTTTTTTTTTTTTTTATTTTTATAGTCAACACTTTTATTTTATTCTTAACATTAATATTTGTTTCATTCCATATTACGCTTTGATTGTATTGAGATGAATAGTTAATAAAAAAAAAAAAAAAAAACTTCTTGATTTGGTCAACTTAACTTGAATAATTATGGTAATATTTCATGTCAAAATTGAGCAAATGGTTAATAAATAAATAAATAAATAAATAAATAATAAATAAATAAATAAATAAATAAATAAATAAATAAATAATATAATAAATTCAATCCCATCCAAGTTAAGCATTTAAAATAAAACTTTATAAAATTAAATACAAATTCAATACAAATAAAAATAAATGAAATAAAAATAAATTAAATAAATATATATATATAGATTAAAACAATAGTTCATAACTTTAATAGATATAAAATAACCTATATCTGTTACACAAGCTATCTTTAAAAGGCATTAATGTCAATTAATGGGAGTCAAAATCAATGATATCAAATAAAGAAGAAATTATTAAAATAAAGTTCACAATAAATAATTAAAAGAGTAATAAAAAAAAAAAAAATATTGAATATATTGAATATATATTAAGAAGTAGGTGATAGTTAAATATTAATATATACAATTGTAATATTATTAAATATCAATATATTTAATAGATAATCCTATACTACTCTTATATATTTTCAATAAAAAAAAACAAATAAATAAATAAATAATTAAATAGATTATAAATTGTTAAATACTTCAAGTTTAAATATAAATATGTACCACCAAAATCATATTGAATATATCAATAAATATAAAAGAATATAAATATATAAATATAAAAATAAAAGAATATCAATATAATAATAAATATAAATGTATAAAAATAAAAGAATATCAATATAATAATAAATATAAATGTATAAAAATAAAAGAATATAAATATATAAATATTAATATAAAAATATAAATATAAATATAAATATAAATATAAATATAAATATATAAATATATCAATGGTTAAATAAATAAATATAAAAAAAAGTATACCAAATTAAAAAAAAAAAACATAGGTTTAACTAATGCAATCATTCTAAATAAGATGGTTCAAATAGCTTTAATAGCTTTAATAGTTTAGTTAGTTAGTTGCAAATAGTTAAAAAAGAATGAACTGCATTGTAAATATTAAAAGTATTTTAAATAATATTTAAACCATAACTATTATCACTCTATATAAAAGTATAAAAGATGAAAAATCTATAAAATATTGAAATATAAACTATATTTATCTATGGTATAATTTATAAGATATCACAAAACAAAAAAGAGAGGAATAAACTTTTCTTTTCTTTAATTTTTAAACATGACTTATTTATTTATTTTTTTTTCATAATTATTAGGAGATTGTTTATTCTCAAATAAAGTTAATGATATTAAGTTTAATTTCTTTCTAAATTTTAATTTTATTATAGATTTGTTTTATTTTATTATAAAATTATTTTATTTTATTTTATTATAGATTTGTTTTATTTTATTATAAAATTATTATAAATTTATTTTATTTTATTTTATTTTATTATAAATTTATTTTATTTAATTCTATTGGCATTTTTCATTTCTTTTTATTATTATTATTTTATTTTTCTCATCCAAAGATTTCATTTAAATTAACTTCATTTATTTATGATATTTAATTATATTTTGTTGACTTTTTTATTTTTTAATAATCATTTTTACTATTATTATTTACTTATTAATCATAATATTTATTTATTTATTTATTTAATATTTATTTATCTATGATTTATTATATTATTTATTTATCTATTGTTTATTATATTTGTTATTATTTATTATTTATTATTTATTATTTATTATTCATAATTATTTAGTATATATTGATTTTACTGTATTCATTTTGCTATATGTTGGACATATATATTGGATTATAATTAATATAAATAGAATTATGATTTGGTAGTATTCAATCTACATATATTTTTATTACCAAAGAATTGTATTAATATAAATTATTAATTTATTTATATATATTATATTTTATATTTATTTATAAATTTATATTTAATTATTTATATTTATATATATTTCTAATATTTATTCACATATTTTATATTTATTTTTTATTTATATATTTATATTTATTTATAAATTTATATTTAATTATTTATATATTTATATTTATTTATATATTTATATATTTATATATTTTATATTTATTTCTAATATTTATTTATATATTTTATAATTTATATATATTTATATTTATTTCTATTTATTATAGTGATTAATATATAGAGTTATTTGATAGTTTAATTTATATGTTTTTATATATTTCCAATGACTATTCTCCATTGTTTTTTTATATATATTGTAGGTGGTAATTCTTTTTGAAGGTTTTTTTTATTTATTTATTTATTTATTTATTTTATTTTGACTGAATTGCTTTAATAAATCAGATTTAAACATATTTAGATAAATTAATTAAAATGGTTGATTTATTTTTATATATCGTCACTTTATATTGTAGTATATTCCATTTTGAAAAGTTTATCCATCTTTTATAGGTTACATAAATTAATTTGTAATATCTACATATATAAATAAATTAATAAATAAAATATAAAATTTTTATTTTTTTATCTAATTTTATTATTAATTATTTTATTTTATTTTATTATTTTATTTTATTTTATTATTTTATTTTATTTTATTATTTTATTTTATTATTTTTAATCCGTTTGCTTTAACATTATATTAAATTGAAGATCATACATTTGAATATATGATTTTTAATCTATTTATTATAAATTTTATTTATTACTAATATACATCATATTAAAAATAAAATAAAAAAAAAATTTTTTTTTTATCTATTTATTATTATTTACTATAATATTAATATTAATAAATAGGTAAATAAATAAATACTTAATTAATTAATTAAATAAATAACTTAATTAAATAATGAGTAAATAAATAAATATAATTAAATAATATTAATAATAAAAAAAAAAACAAATTTATTATTTATGAATATAATAATAAATACATATATTTATATTAATTATATTATTAATAGTATTATTATCTATATTGTTTTTATAGTTTCAATTATTTAAATAATATATGGAATATATATTATAGTATTTAGTTTATTTTTATAATTTTTATAATTATTAATTTAAAAATGATTATCAATCATAAATGGTAGGCATTCTTTTAATAATGTTAATAATAATAATAGTAATAATAATAATAAAAAAAAAAAAAAATTAAAAATAAATACAAAATAGATATATAAAAAAAAATATAAATAGACAAATAATTTCTTAAATTTTATAAATTTTAATCATAAATAAAATAAAATATAAAAATTATTTAAATAAAATAATTATATAATAATTATTATAATAATTATTATATTTGAATATTATTCAATAAAGAAAATAAAAGAATATTTGTGTATAAAAAAATAATAAAAAAATTATAAATAAATCTATTTAATTTAGATCTATAAATTTTTTTATATAAATTTTTTTTTTACTTTTTTTAATTATAGTTTAAGCGACTTTTAATTTTTACTTTTTTAATAAAAGAAAAGAAATTTCAACATGTTTTTCAAGAAGTTATTCGGTAAGAAGACTCCAAAGTACTTCCCAAACATCAGAAAGATTAGATACGAAGGTAAGGATTCCAAGAACCCATTTGCTTACCACTACTACGATGCTGAAAAGGTCGTTATGGGTAAGAAAATGAAGGACTGGCTTCGTTTCTCCATGGCCTGGTGGCATACTCTTTGTGCCGAAGGTGGTGATCAATTCGGTAGTGGTACTAAGACTTTCCCATGGAACGAAGGTAAGACTCCTCTTGAAATTGCCAAGAAGAAGGTTGATGCTGGTTTTGAAATCATGCAAAAGCTCGGTATTCCATACTACTGTTTCCACGATGTTGATCTTATCTCTGAAGGTAACTCTGTTGAAGAATACGAAGCTAATCTTAAGGCTATCGTCCAATACCTTAAGAAGAAGCAGAGAAAGACTGGTATTAAGCTTCTCTGGAGTACTGCCAATGTCTTCGGTCACCCACGTTACATGAACGGTGCCTCTACTAACCCAGATTTCGATGTTGTTGCTCGTGCTATTGTTCAAATTAAGAATGCCATTGATGCTGGTATTGAACTTGGTGCTGAAAACTACGTCTTCTGGGGTGGTCGTGAAGGTTACATGAGTCTTCTCAACACTGATCAAAAACGTGAAAAGGAACACATGGCTCGTATGCTTACTATGGCTCGTGATTACGCTCGTTCTAAGGGTTTCAAGGGTGTCTTCCTTATTGAACCAAAGCCAATGGAACCAACTAAGCACCAATACGATGTTGATGTTGAAACCGTCATTGCTTTCCTTAGAGCTCATGATTTAGATAAGGACTTCAAGGTTAACATTGAAGTTAATCACGCTACCCTTGCTGGTCACACTTTCGAACACGAACTTGCCTGTGCTGTTGATGCCGGTATGCTTGGTTCTATTGATGCTAACCGTGGTGATTACCAAAACGGTTGGGATACTGATCAATTCCCAATTGATCAATATGAACTTGTTCAAGCTTGGATGGAAATCATCCGTAACGGTGGTCTTGGTCATGGTGGTACTAACTTTGATGCCAAGACTCGTCGTAACGCTACCGATCTTGATGATATCATCCTTGCTCACATTTCTGGTATGGATGCTATGGCCCGTGCCCTCGAAAGTGCTGCTAAGCTTCTCGAAGAATCTCCATACAAGCAAATGAAGGCTGACCGTTACGCTTCCTTCGATACTGGTATGGGTAAGGAATTCGAAGAAGGTAAGCTTACCCTCGAACAAGTTTACGAATACGGTAAGAAGAATGGTGAACCAAAGCAAACCTCTGGTAAACAAGAACTTTACGAAGCTATTGTTGCTATGTACGCTTAAATTTAAATTTGAAAAAAAAGACTTTTTACCTTTTTATTTAATATAAAAAGGAGAAAATTTTTTTTGAAACTATAAAAAAAAGTAAATATAAATGAAGTACATAAATAATAAAATTGAATAATAAATTAAGAAATAAAAGATTGAATTTTTAATCAATATATAAAAAAATATCTAATATTGATTAAAAATCAAAACAAATTAAATCAAAAAAAAACAAAAACAAAATTAAAAATATAAAACAAAAACACACTAATAATTTAAGAAAAAAAATTACAATAAATAAAATTAGAAAAGTTTTTTTTTAATAAAGTACAAAAACAAAAAAGCAGTAATAAAAATAATCAAAATAAAAAATTTAAAATAAAAACGAAAAAAGTACAATGTAAAAAAAAGTTTCGAAAAACAACACTATAAAAAATTTTTTTTACAACCAAAAAAAAAAATAAATAAAAAAAAACTACTCTCTAAAATAAATAAGTAAATAAAATGTAGTTAGAACGAAAAATACCAATAACAAAAACAAAAAATTAAATAATTAAAAAAAAAAGAAAAACAAAAAGAAAAAGGATTAAAAAATAAAAATTTAAAAAAAATTACATTTTGTTTATTTAGTATTTTAAAAGTAAAAAAAAAAAAAAAAAAAAAAAATAAAATTTAGATAAATATAATATTAATTATAAAATGACTAAAAGAATAATAAATAATTAAAAAAGAAGTATAATAAATTAAAGAAAAATAGATAAAATAAAAATATAAATATAATATAAAAATAGTATTTATAAAGTAAAAAAAACAAAACAAAACAAAACAACGAATAAAACAAAATTAATATAAAGTCAAAATTAATAAATAAATATTATAATGTATCTAAATCTTTATATATATATATAATAAATAACTCTATAATAATAAATAATAATAAAAAAATTTTTTTTTTTTTGTTTTTTTATATTATTATTATTAATTAATTAATTAATTAATGATAATTCATTTCTATTGTGTTTTTAATTTTTAGAAGTAATGTGTAATAAATGGACTATATAATAATATTTATAATATATTGTATTGTATTACATTATATAATGATTTATATTTATTTCATATAGTTATATTTATTTAATATTATATTCTATATATTATATTTAATTGTATTGAATGACGTGGGGAGATAGGAATGAATGTTTTTTAGGATGATGTCAATGGGTTATTATTAAAAATACATTAATTTAATTTATATATACTATTTATTATTTAAGTAGAAAAAGTACATAAAAGGAAATAAATAAAAAAAAAAAAAAATAAAATTAAAATTTCATAATGTATGTATGTATGTATATGTATGTATGTATGTATGTATGTATGTATGAATAAATACTTTAATAGCAATAATAACTATTCATAACTGAACAAACTCTTATATAATAGATATAATAGATATAACATCATTTATTATTAAATAATTTAAGGTATCTCCTTAACTTTTTTTTTATTTAATGATTCCAAATAAAGTAAAAATGAAAATAAATAAATAAAAGGAAAATAAATAAATAAAAAGAGAATAACAAAAAAAAAAAAAAAAAAAAAGGAATAAAAAGAATAAAAATAGAAATGACATTTAAAAGTTTTTTTTTTTTTTTTTTTTTTTTTTTTTTTTATTCTATATTAAAATAGTTATTTTGTGGATTAAATATAAAATCAATAATTGAATAATTGAATAATTAAATAATAAATAATTAAATAATTGAATAAATTATAAAAAGAAAAAAAAAAAAGACTATTTATTAATAAATAAATAATAAATAAATAAATAATAAGAGTATTTATTAATAAATAATAAATTATTAAATAACTATAAAAATATTTATTTATTTTATTTTTTGTTTAATCAATTTTATTTATTTATCTTTGAATAAAACAATAAAAAAACAATATTCAACAATAATTTTTTTTTTTCATTAATTAATTTAATCAATTAATCAAATCAAATCAGTTATTTTATTTTATTTTATTTTATTTTTTTTTTTTTTTGATTTTCATTTATTTCAATTGTCAATTGTTAATTTTTCCTTTTTCTTTTCTCTTTCCTTCCTACTCCTTCCTACCTTCTGAAAGAATTAAGAAATATAATATTTATGAATATTATAAATACATTATGAAATATTATAAATACTATGCTATAATTGCTATGCTATAATTGCTCATAATATTATAAATATTAAAGAAGAAATAAAAAAAAAAATAAAAATAAAAAATAAAAAAGTTTTAATGAATTAAATTCTATTATTATTATTATTATTATTATTTTTTGATATTTATTTATTTATTTATTTATTTTTATAGAGTCTTTTTGCTTTCTTTTTATTTTTTTTTTGTTTTTTTTTTAATATTTTTGTTTCCCATTATACAAAATTGTCTCATCTAAATTTAAGAATTATGAACTGTTTAATTTATTTATTTTTTTTTTTGATTTATTATATTTTTAAATTTATTCTATTTATTATATTACATTATATTTATTTATGTAATATTATATATATTTTATTATATTATATTTGTTTAGCCATTTAGTATTATTCATTATTTATTATATTATTTTTATTATATTTTTAATTAAAAAGTAATTTTTTTTCTTCTTTTTTTATTCATAATTATAAATATCATTACCATATATAGGCGTTTTAAGTTCAAAAAAAAATTAAAAATTAAATTAAATAATTTGTATCTTCCATCTTTGTCCTTTTTTTCATAGAATAAATTTAATATAATAAAGTTATTAAATAATTTATACTTTGGTTACATGTCAACAAAAAAAATTAATTTTTTTTTTAACTTAATTGATAAACCTTTTTTAATATATTTTGTTGTCAATAAAAAAAAAATAATTAATTTAATAAAATAAAAAAAAAAAAAAACATTTCCCATTTTAATAAATTTATTAGGATTTGATAGATTAATGATAATCATATTAAATAAATTTACAATACAAATCTCTATAGGATAAAAATATTAATAAATAATATTAAGCTATATTAATATTATTTATTTATTTATTTATTTATTATATTTGATTATTTATTAAAAAAAAAATGAATTGATGATTTAAATATTTTTAAATATAATTTTAATTATAGTTCATATATATAAATATTATATATATTATATATTATATATATTTTTTTTATGTTAATCATATTTTTTTATGTTAATCATTTTTTTTTTAATATACATATTTTTTTTAATATTGTTAGAAATAAAGTTTAATATTCCACAAATCTTAATATGATTAATTTAATAATACCTTAATTTTATTATATTTTATAAGATAAAAATAATTTAATAATAGAAAAATAAATAAGTGAATACAATGAAGTTTTAAAAGATTAGAAGATAGATGTAAATTTGGAATCTATTGAGTTTCGTGCATTTCGCAATGTGGCGTGTTTTCGTATATGGCTTGTTTTTAATAATAAATAAATGATAATTAAATAAATAATAAAAATTCTTTTTTTTATATATATAATTTATTAATATTCAATTAATTAATAATATTTAATTGAAAAAATATAATATTATTTCTTTTGAAATAATTATTGAATAATATATTTAATAATATTTAATTGAAAAAATATTATTATTTCCTTTAAAATAATTATTTAATAATATATTTAATAATATTTAATAGAAAAAATATTATATTATTTCTTTTCAAATAATTATTTAATAATATATTTAATAATATTTAATCGAAAAAATATCCTCCAATGATGTGGACTGTTTTTCCAGGTCCATGGAGGGTTGATGGAAAAGGAATAACCTATATCAGGTGTACTAATTACAGCTTTCTGTGATTCTGATGATAATCGATGGTTATCCTTTCTAAAGTGGCTTCTAGTACGAAGAGTGAAAACTGGAATACTGGAAGACTGTAGAAAGTGAACTTGATGTTTTATATTGTTTTAGACTGGATATGTAGTAACATTGGAATTGTATAATTAATAATATCATTATGTAGTTTCTACATATTATCATTGTATTGAATCTATTGTATTTTTTACTTTAGCATTATTTTATATATGTATTTTTCTATAGTATTATTTATACTTTTCATGTAGTTATTGTAAAATGGAAATGTAGGAGATTGATTCACTCCAAAGCTTGTGTTTAAGACATTATTTAACTGATAGGAATCTTTTTTATAGTCTTTCATTACTAACATTATTTTCATTTTCATTTCAGTTTATTTAGGATTACATTAGAGAAAATTATTTTATCAATCAAAGCTTTACAAATCAATTAGAATTTCAGAAACTCAAAAGTTAACAGAAAATACATAGCAGAAAAAAAAAAAAAAAAAAAAAAAAAAAAAGAGTTTATTCATTACTAAAATAATAGGAGAAAAGATATTATTCATTACTACAAATTCTTAAGTTGCTCATTTTATTTAAACTTAATTAATTACTCCACGAAGATAGGATCTTCATATTTTCATTATTATTATTATTATTATTATCATTATTATTTTTTTTTATTTATATATTTTCTATTTAATTATATATATATATATATATATATTTTTATCTATATTTCTTAGTTTTTAGTATTTTAGTTTTCATTGTTTCATTTTTTTAAATTGTAGTTTTTTTTTAGTTAATTATGGAAAAGATATTTCACTGGGTTCTCGCTGCTATGGAACATCTATTGACAACACAAAGTTGATTTTTATCCGTGGTATACACTCATGAACTAATGCTAAAATGAAGGAATTTATTCATTCTAAATGCTAAAAGATTCAATGATAATATTTTGTCAGTAAAGAGAATTACTAAATTCAATGATAGCGTCTTCAGGATAAAAGTATACACTCCAAATTTCAACCTCAAAAAAATTTAAAAAAAAAAGTATTTAAAAAAGTACTATCAGGAGTTAAAATTTCATATTGTAGATGTTCCAAATGGAATCATAAGGTTTTTTTTTTGGCATTTAAAACAAAATTTAATATCTAATAACACATCCAATGATATTAACACAGTAAACCTCAGTTCAACAATTTTAGTAAATGCTCATAATGGTAAGGTAATCATGAACTAATTGCTCCCAATATTCCTTTTCTTAATTCTTAAAATCTATTTTCACATTTTAACACAGGAAAATTTTCTTTTTGTCTTAGTTGGAATACCAACGGATGGAATTTTGTGAAAAGAGATTTGCATTGAGTACTTCAACACAATATTTAAACCATTATTTCTATGTTTTTGGGAAACAGGTAATGGTACCAATGAGGCTAGAAATCCATGTAAAGTAACACTTCCCAACTATAAATATTTCTTGAAAAGAATGGATCCTACTACTCCAGGTTGCAGAGGTTTTATATCTTGGTTAGCATGTCTCATGTCAAAGCAGTACTTGAAGATAAATTCCTTATACTTATCTTGTTTACTTTAACAACATATAGTCTCTGGAATTACTCTAAGTGTTCTGTTGGTAATGTCTATATTCCCACTAAGAAACACTCATTACAAGTCCGATAGGCATTTTTCAGAAGTTTTCACACGGCTTCAGAATCACACTAATCATCCTTCTATTCTTCATGGAGACTTTAACATGAGTACCTTCTGATTTACAAGATAAATTATCCAATAGTAACCTTGATATTGATAACTGGTTTATTCTTCCGATTAATGGTTCATCTATTTCATGGACAAGAGGTAGATATTCATCAAGATATTGATCATGCGTTAGTCAATTCAAGTATGCTGGTTAAAAAAAATCAAGTGCTTATTTTGTTGATTATCCTTCTGTATCTGATCATAAACCTCTCAATGGTTTTATTGTTTAAGAAAATTAACCACAGATGAATCATTTTTTTGTTACCAAAAAAAAAAAAAAAAAAAAAAAAAAAAAAAAATTTGTAAGATGGGATAGGTATAAATGTCTTGAACAAAAAAGAAAGAAAATAGGTCATCATAATAAATTTGAAATTCTTAGTGAAGAAATAGGAAATGAAGAACTTTCAATAGATTGTGTTATTGAAAAGTTCATTAACACTACTGGATTATACTGGATTGAAGGATTTTCTAAAGAGAATAGCTTTACTTCCCCTTTATTGTGCTTCTAAAGAACTTAACGTTCCGTCTCTTTCGGCGGTATACGCGATTGTTCAGGTAAGGTGTTTTAAAAAATGGAAAAACTCGAAATGTATTATCTCTAATTTACTTAGAGATATATCTCGTTGTAGACGTCATGCTTGGGATAAAGAAAGTAAAAATTTAGCTGACCAATTAGATAAATTTACATCAAAAAAAAAAAAAGCTATTTTAAACTTTTACTGGGATAGAGATATGGCAGGAAAAATCATTCAAAGCTAAGGCTTATAAAAAAATAATAATTTTGAGAAAAACTAGAGAGTATCTTAAGCTAAATTATAAATATCCTGAATTTAGCATTGGCTTCCAATGGGTACTTCGTGCCAGATGTTGGATATAAATTCGATGCTCGTGTTGCCAAAGCCGCCAAAATGATTGAAGAAGACTGTCCTGAAAGGTATACTTGTTGTTATAGAATAAATAGTAATCCTCGATTGGAATATTGGTTTTCTAAATACTATCTTTTCCTGTGAATTTCGAATGAAAAATATTTTAAGGATTTTGAAATTCTTTATGAAATATTTTATATTATTTCTAAATATTGTTCAATATCTAATAGTAATGTAGACACTGTTTATCACAGATATGAAATAATACAGGACAAAGTTCTGATTCTGATAGTAGTAACGAAGTATATAATATTAATAATACTAACAATAGAAATAATATGGTTAATAATAGTAGAAATAGTGATAGTGAAAATAGAATTATTAATATTAGTAATAGTGAAAATTATAATATTGTTATTTCTAATTTAGTGAATAGTTTAATTGGTGAAAATCGTGGTCATTAAAGTAATTTTCTGAACAATGAGTGTGTAAATATATATGTGACATGGTACCAATTATATAACTTTCTTCTTGGTGAAAGAGATGCAGATATAATAGAGATTTAAATTATAAAAAGGAATGAAATCTTTTGTTTAAGAACCAAATCATTTCTGGTGATTATTCAAAAAAACGCCATTCTTGGAGCGCATCTGCGGCTCTCTTTACAGAAATTATGCCTCGGGCTAGTACTCGGCAAGGGTTACTATTCTGAAATTCTGAAAGTATAAACGCAAACTAACCAGGAGAGCGTCAACGCTGAAAATGCAGTAAGACAGGCTAGCAGGGCCAATGCCTCTGAAGAAGAAGACCATAATTTCTTTCAGATAGTCAATTCAAACCCTAATCCATAAGGAGGTGAGGTTCGTTGCCAATGAACTTTTTTTTCTGAATTTATTTATACACTTATTTTTTGATTATTACTTTTTATTTCACGTTTCTATTTCATTTATTATTTTGTTCAAATTGGACAAATAATATTTATTTATTTTATTAATTCTGTGTTTTTTTTTTTTTTTTTTTTTTTTTTATTTTTTATTAAAATTAAAAGTATTCATATATTTTATATTAAGAATAAATAAATAAAGATTAAAGTTCGCAATAATTGCTGCTATAAAAAATTTTTTTTCAAAGTATTTTAAAAATTCCAAAAAATTGTCACATTTATGTTCAAGACACTAATTTTTTTTTTTTAATTTTATTATAAATATCATTTATATATTCAGGGTTTTTAAAAGGAAAATTTGAAATAAACTTATAATGAATATATATATCAATATTATTTTCTACTTCTTTATGATATAATATATATATATATATTTTTTTTTAATTTCTAATGCTCTTTTATAATACCAAGTACAGTATTTGATATTTATATCAGGAAACACCTTTTTAGCAGCATTAGAAATACCTTTTTTCAAAATTTAAAATAAAAATTTTTTGGTGTAATTATAATATTATTATTCTTTTCTGAATTTTTTTTTTTAATTCTTCAAATAACACTTCATATATTCTTTGCTCTTTTATTTTTTAATATTGAAAAGGAAGTAGTGTAAAAACTATTCAATTCCTTAACCTAAGTTTTAGTAATGAACACTTGATAACCACATTTTGATGCAATTTTGAATGTACCATCAGCTTAAAATATCTATATTGTATTGCATAAATAATTTTGCTTGGAATGACTGACTGAAAAATAATAATATTAGAATTTTTGAATATCATAAAATTTTCATTTCTTTCTCTTTTATAATATTTTGATTCATTCGGAATTGTATCAAATGTTGTTATATCTGGAGATATTTTTTTTTATTATTTATATTTCTTATTATTTGTGATCTTATTGTATCATATTCAAGATACAAAAAACCCCACTTCTTTAGAAATTTCATTAAATATTCGCTTTGGTCTTATATCAAAAGGGGTAGAACTTTTTTCTTATTTTTTTTTTTTTAATTTTATGTTTTGTTATTGATATAAATAGATGCATCACACACTTTTTCAAGAATGATTATGTAAATCTTCATACTTTAGGATCTCTTTCTTTTCGTTTAAAATAATAAAAGATTTAACATTTATTTTTTTTTGTTCTGTATTCAGTGCATCTACATACTTTTGAATTATTTTTCTTTAAAGTTGAAAAATTAAATTTAAATTTTTTTTATTTATATTAACTTGTTCTTTTCCTCTATTAGTTTCACTAAATTCAATTTTTAGATTTTCATCCATTTTAATATCCATTTTAATAATAAATTTTTAAGTATAAATTTTAATTAATAGTATTACTTTTAATTCATTATTTTAATGTAACCTTTATAACAATTATATAAAATATTTATAATTATATATTTTATTTTTTAATGTTCAAAAAATAAAATATTTATTTATTTAATTATTTCTATTATTTCTATCTATTTTGTTCTATTTATTTTTTTTTCTGAATAAGTTAATATTTATTTATTTATTTATTTATTTTTTTTTTTTATTATTTTTTTTTTAATTATATATTTAAATATATTTATTGCAATTTTTCTTTAATATTTAATTAAATATTTATTTTTTTTTATTATATATATATTTTAATTACATGTTTAAATATATTTATTGCAATTTTTCTTTAATATTTAATTATATATTCAAGTATTAACTTTTTTTTTTTTTTTTTTTTTTTTTTTTTTTTTTTTTTTTTTTTTTTTATTTATTTATTTATTTATTTAATTATATATATTTATTGAATTATTTATATATTTATTTATGATTGCATAAAACATCTTAAAATGTATGGCTTTAATTTAAAATATTTAAGCCATATTGTGAAATGCACGATCTCCTTAAATTTGAATCTAATGCTTTTAGCAAATCGTGTATTTCTCAATATGGCGTATTTTTGTATGTGGCTTGTTTTTTAATAATTAAATAAATAATAAATATTCTTTTTTATATATATATATAATTTATTAATATTCAATTATAAAAATAATTTTTTATAATTCTTTTTTAATAGAAAATATTATTATTTCTTTTGAAATAGTTATTTAATAATATATTTAATTGAAAAATATATTATTATTTCTTTTAAAATAATAATTATTTATATATTTATTTGTGATTGCATAGAATATCTTAAAAATGTATTAGTTTAATTTAAAAAATTTTATGCACTATTTCGAAATGCACGATTCCGTATATTTAATATATTTAATGAATGGAAAATAATAAAAAATAAATAATGAGAGTGTAAAAAAAATTAATATATTTTAATAAATAAAGTGATGATTGAAACAACAGATTAAGAGTCTCAAGCGCTCTTAATTATTAAATAGTAATATATAAAGTATTTATTAATTAATAAAGTGTTAAGAAAAAAAAATTATGATAATTAATAAAGTGTTAAGAAAAAAAGAAAAAAAAAAAAAAACTATGATAAGTAAAAAAAAATTTATCACATTAACAAAATAAAAGTTAAAAGTGAAGTAGCTTTTCATAATATTACTAATTGAAGTTAAGTCGAAATTAACGTGCTAAAATGAACTACGAAAGAAACTCTACAGAGAATAGTTTGGATAATTCTAATTTTAAGTTATGGAAAACAAGAATTCTATCTTTTTTGTTGAAGGAAAAGAAACGGCAGGTGTATATTTTTTTAAAAGAAAAAATTAAAAAAAAAAAAAAAAAAAAAAATCTCCGAAAAATAAACAAAGTAAAGAACAAGAAGAAGAAACTAATTTTAGTAGATGGTACCACTGACACTTACTATGAAGAAAGTGTCACAGAAGATATACTTTAGGAAGATGCGTTGGAGAAAGAATACTTAATAAATAGTATACCTAAGGTAATAAGGAGTTGGCAGGAAAATTTTGATTTTATAACATTTGACTGCCTATGAAATATATACAACTTAATATCAAGTATGAACGTGAATGATGAATGATGATAATGACTTCATAGAAGAAATTAAAAAACTCATTAGAAAAAAGAAAAAATAGAAGAAATTTAAAAACTCATTAGAAAAAAGAAATAAATAGACTCCAGGAAAGGATGTTTTCTATATCCTTTTTTATTTCGAATATGAAAACAAAGCTTTAGGGAACTCGAATGTCTTGAAAAGCGTCACCATTGGAACATTGGAACAAGAGAAGATCGATGATTTATATAAATAGTGAAACTTGATGATCTTGCTTTTAAGATCAAAGGCTATCAAATTTTTTCCTTCATCTTGGTAATTCTCACTGTACGTTGAATCTCCTGTTTCACAGCTATATCTTCACCTTCTTGTATTTGTACCTCGTAGATATTTTCACCTTCACACTCTCCTTGGTGAGTCTACATCTGGTAACCCTTGGCCTTTCGCCATCTATCTTGTATACCTTTGGTTGTTGGTCATGGACATCAATCTTCCGTTATTTGCAGTTTCAGCACTTTACCAGCGGCAGTAGTAAAAACATTAAAGGAACAGTCTTCTATCTTGAATCCCATCTCCTTAGCTAACGGCGGATGGATCTAACTTGAATCTACTAAAATTTTGTACTTTTAACCAGATCATTTTTCCTAATAGTATTTTGTTTATTATTTCTAAAATTTTCATTTCTTTCTTTTTCCCATTTCTTATTAGTCTTTTTCATATTTTGGCTTGTTTCTAAAACCCATTTATAATGATTGCAAAATTTTTCTAATAAATTTTCTTCATCTATGGCTTGTACATTAGAGATTTGGTGGCTGTATTCCTGGAAGTTCTTAGGGCCCATAAAGCAGATGGTAAAACTATATCCCAGTCTTTTTCCTTTTTACCTAAAAGGCGTAAATATTTCCCAATTTCCCTATTTCTATTTTCCGTCATACTATTAGTTTCTGGATAATATGTGGCTGAAAATGAATGTATACATCATATAAGTCCAAAAATATTCTTGTCAATTCTGAATTAAATTGTGGCCCTCAATGGGTGTGGCGTAGCGTTACGTGGAGTCAACAGATTTATTATTTTTACATAATTGACATTTAGAACATAACTGAATGATTGCTTTAACATTATTACTCATACCTTTCTAGTAATAATGTCTCTTTAGTCGTTGATATATCTTGTCGAAACCCTCATGACCAATCCTGTGGACTTCCCTTTACTCTTTCTTCATATTCTTCTACAATTCTTCGGTAAGTTCCATTATCTCTGAAATATTTCTTATTATTAATTTCTAATATTTTATCTTTGATAAGTTTTCTCAAGAATTAAGTGTTTTCTTTATCATTTTCTTCTAAATTTAATGAATTTACTACTGGATCATCGTCTATATCAATAATTGTATGAGATATTAAAGAAGTCACATGATCATTCAAAGAATCAAAAAGTTTTTTATAATTTAATGTATTTAAATTTTTGATGTTTTGACATTTATTGTAATGGTTGTCGACATCATACCACATTGCGTATACTACGTTTTTATGTATCTGCTAACTTCCAGAATGGATACTTAAACTCTCTAAGATATTACTAAAATCAAGGCTGTTATATTCTGGTTTATTATTATTTAAAATATTCGATAAACTATTAATACAATCCATATCTGAAGCGTACGTATCATCCGTCAAGCCACTTGCAATATTATATATCATATATTGACTTTACTATTATTTTCTTCAATAGGAAGTAATTTTGAAAGAGAGTCAGTCAAAGCATTCTTTTTCCCTGGTTCATATTTAACGATAATTTTTAACATGCTTAAATCAATGCACCAATGAGCATGACGTGCATTGTTTGGTTCCTTATTATTAAATAAACCGACTAAAGGTTTGTGGTTGGTATATACGATAGTTTCATAAAGGATTACCTTCTATATAAAACTTGAATTGTTTAACACAGTAATGAACAGCTGTACCTTCCATTTCTGTTATGCTATAGTTTCTCTCAGCACTAGATAATGAGCGACTTAGAAAGTGGATAGGACGTTCCATTTCACCAGCCACTTGAAATAGAACGCCACCCAAACCTTTTTTTGATGCATCTGTTCTAATAAAGAATTGTTTAGTATAAGTCCGGAAACATTAATATTGGAGCTTTAATCAAACACTCTTTCAAATTATTAAAACTAGTAGTTTTCTCTTTATTAATATTAAAAGTAGTACCTTTACGTAGTAATTTAATAAGTGGAGCAGCAACTTGTGCAAATTGATTAATGAATTTACGGTAATAGCCAATTGCACCTAAAAATGACTTGAGTTCTGAAACATTAGTAGGAATTACCTTATTTTTTATTGCCATAACCTTTTTATCATCGGTTTTTAGTCCTTCCTTTGATATTACGTGACCTAACACATGTACTTCCTCCCTCATAAATTGACATTTTTCAATGTTAATTTTTAAATTAAAATTTTCGAAAATATCCAGAACTAAAATTAAATGTTTCACGTGTTCTTCAGGTGTTTTTGAAAAAATTAATACATCATCTATAAAAACATATACACAAACGCCTATCAGGTCAAATAAAATTTTATTCATTTCCCTTTGGGACGTAGCTGGAGCGTTACACAGACCAAATGGCATTACCTTGAATACAAAACTGCCATATTTGGTGGTGAAACAGGTTTTATCAACACTGTCACCATCCAATAAAATTTGGTGATACCAAGAAAATAAATCCAAAGTGGAAAAAATTTCTGCTCCTCCGAGATTATCAAATATTTCATCAATATAAGGCAGTGAATAAGAATCTGGAACTTTAATATCGTTTAGTTTTCTATAGTCCACGCAAAAACGCCAATCGTTAGAATTGTTTTTTGGGGACTAATACTATCCGGAAATGACCATTCAGATGATGAAGGAATGATTATTCTTTTATTAATCATAACCTTAATATGGTCTTTAATAATGGCTGATTTGACATTATTAGTTCGATAATATCGTAGCTTAATAGGGGCAAAACCCTCCTTAATCTTAATATGATGGGGTCCCAAGCTAGAGGGGGATCAAATCATTAGTTGAGGTAGCAATAATAACTATATGGTCTTCTAAAATAGAAGTAATTAAATCTACATATTTTTCATCCACATGATCAAACATACGGTCGCTATGAATCAATTCACCTGGAGTCATCTTATCCTTAACTTTTGTGGCGTAGCAGTGTAAATTATTATTTTCATTTACCTCATCGATTTTTTTGACAAAAACAAGCAATCTTTTCTGAGTTTATATCAGAAATAGTATCATACATGTATTGACAAAAAGAGTTTTCATTAATGCAATATAAAGCTTTTATTGGTGGAATAACAAAGAAGTTGTATTGGGCTTGCGTATAGAACCCAACTAAAATATCAAAATAGGCATCATCGTTTTCTATAATTCTAAAGGCGGTTTCGATTTCCAAAAAATTCTATCTTTACAGGTAAGAACACTAATTGACCTTGAGAGGGTTCTCCTGTAGATTGAGCTTGTAATATTCTTCCTTTACTGATAACGGCTGAAACATATTCTCCAAGTAGAGAATTAAAGAATCTGGAGGAAACAATATTAATGGTACTACCCGAGTCTACAAGTAGTCGACACGTGAGGTCATCCACCGTGGCTGGAACAATAGCAATATCATCTTTCCATACTTCCCTACTCTTACTAATGTAATCATGGTCAACATTATTAACCATAGTCATTTGTACATCTAAGTTATTAAGGGCACTTACAATATTAGTATTCTTCTCTAATTTTAGCCCCTTAATAAGGTCAGCTCTATATCTAGGACTACCATTTACCAATTGGGATAAGGATATATTGCATTTTAAGTTAGCAATATCCTTAATAATATCATATGGTTCCACATTATTCATTAGACGTAAATTGCGGGGACATTTCTTATTGACATTGGAACCATTATTACTTTGATTATTGGTATTGTTATTCCTACTATCTATTATGATATTTGAATTATTAATATTTTTATTATTGTTAGAAAGTGGTACTTTATTGTTAGAGTAATTATTTTGTGGCGTATTATTGGTAGACAAATTTGTACCCCTATCAGATGATGAATTAATATTTTCAGTATTTAATAAATTTATACTACTAAAATTATTATTTTTAATATTGTTGATATAATTATGACTACTATTACTATTAGCGTATGTCCAAGAGTTGTACAATAGAGATATTTGCAGTTAGTTCAGTTAGATTGTCCAATATATCATAGCTCTTCTTCCCATGAAGTAGTGTAATCTTTTTTAGGGGAAGTTAGTATAGTAGGAGTATCTTCTTTCTTCTTCCTTATTCGGGTGCTGGATAATTCTTGAACTTCATCATCTGTTTTTATTTCTTTATGCTGCTGTTTACCTTTTTTTATTGTTTGTTTCTGCATCTTGAATAATTTCATGCTTTCTTTCCTTGGCTGCTAGTCGTTTAGATTTATTGATGGATGGATTGGCGCTTACTGAAACATCGATTTCTTCTAGTTTCTCAGTATTATTCATGGTGGATGGTTGAGCTACTACAGAGGGATTAGTTTCTTCGACTTCCTCGAGATTACTGATGACAATTTCTTTAACTTCTTTCATTTCTGTATCCCTCCTGTAAAAGAAACACCAAAATAGATTACAATAACAATACGATAAGATTTTATTTTATTAAAATTTTTTATTAAAAATATTTTTTATTAATATTTAATAATTATTAATAGTTAATAACAATTATAATCGAAAAAAAAAGTGAAAAGTATTTTCTATTTATACTTTTCCTAAATACATCGATAATATATTACTTTATTTAAATTACATATATTCTAATATAAAACTATCCTTATGAATTTTATTAAATAATAAATTTATAAACTATAGTTAAATTTAGAAGAATATAATTATTAATTAAACTAAATACTAAATAATTTAAATTAAGTGCATTTATTATCTATTTATTATTTTAATATTATAATAGTATAAATTATTTTATACTAAACTAATTTAAAATTAAAAATAATTATATTTTTATTTTTACTAAATTAATTTAATTAAAAATAATTTTTTTTTTTCTGTATTAAAGCATTTAAAATTATTTTTGAGTCTGATTTTTAAAACATTTAAATTCAGGCAATAATTAATTTATTAGGTTAGAATAAATTAGTAACTATTATACCGTATAGTAGAAAAATAAAAGCAGCTTAAAAGCTTAAAGTGCAAATTTGGTATGGCTTAATTGATTCAAAGCAATTAGAAATAGTTATTAGCGTAATGAAATATCTATAATGAAAGTGGCTTGCACAATTAATTTACCGCAGAAACCTTCATTATGGCAGAAAGACTTTATTACAGATGGTGAGAGATATGTTATTTGATTTCAAAGAATTTAATTCTTTAAACCAAAAAAAGCTGTATCTGATTGTTGGTCATCCTAAGAATTTATTTTTAATCTTCATATCATGTCGGAAGCTGTTTCGGGGTATTTAATTTCATTGAATACAATTTCGTGAACATTTTTTTATTATTATTAGTTTTTGTCCACCATCAATCTTTTTCAGCCTGGATATTTTTTTCTTTATTATTATTATTATTATTATTATTATTATTATTATTATTATTATTATTATTATTATTATTATTATTATTATTATTATTATTTTTATTATTATTTTTAAATTCTTTGATTATATCTTTAATGATAAAGTCATATAATTCTGTATTTTTCTTTTTGCAGTTTGTTTGATAATTTTGAACTAATATCTAAAAGTTTTGGTTCCCAACAACTTTTGCCGTTCATCCAGTTTTAAATCAAGTTTCTCTTTTGATCTCACTTGAGTAATGTACATTAGTATTCATATTTATTAATATATATATATATTTTTAATTTATTTATTATTTTTTTTTTATTTTTTATTTTATTTTCTTTTAGAGTAATGAGATACTTAATCCGTTAAAAAATGTTTAGAACAATTTTTTATTTAATAATATTTTCATGTGTTTTTTATACTGGTACATAAAACTAAATTACATTATCTTTTGTTTTACTTATTGATCATATGATATATAGTTATTATTACAGTTAAAAATTTATATTATTATTATTATTGATATATATTGTTTTTTTTTTTTTTTTTATTTAA
>JACVTC010000072.1:677500-697500 GCA_016946835.1 Neocallimastix lanati (nom. inval.) | reverse complement strand
TATTTATTTTTTCTTCAATTGATTTTAATTTAACGGAGATGATATCATTTTCATCATCCACTTCCATCATGGAATCATCTTCATTGACTGAACTTTGATAAGCTTTTTCTGAACTTTCTTCATTATTTAATTTAATATTATATTTTAATAATTTGAAGGTGATAATCGAATCTGGATAGCTATTAGGTATATTTAAATCAGCTCTTATAGATAATCCTATGTGAAAAGTTATTTATTTATTAATTTATTTATTAATAAGTTTATTCATTAGACATTATCAAATAAAAGGTAGTAATATTTTAAATGTTTTTTTTTTTTTTTTTTTTTTTTTTTTTTTTTTTTTTTTTTATTTTTTATAATTGAATATCATAAATATATTAATAATATTATATTTAAAGCTTTTATATTTAATATATATATATATATAAATATATTTTTTTCCTACCTTCATTTATACTAATAACAATATCAAAATTATTTAAATCATTCATCTTTAAATATAATAATTTAACAGGTAATTCTTTTATATTTATATGAGATTCTACTATGAATTTACCATCTATGATTATTATAACATAAAATTTTTAATATATATATTATAAAAAGAATTTGATAATTAATAATAATAACAATAATAATAATAATAATATTATTATTATTATTATTATAATTATTTAATATTAAAAAAAACAATAATATTATAATATATATAAATGTATTACCTGATAACTGACTGATTTGATTTTCCAAAGCTTCTATAGAATGAACTCTTTCTTCAATTAAATCAACAATTTCTGCAAAACATGGATATCTCATAAGTTTATGAGGATCATCAATTTCGTTATTATTATCGCTGAATACAATATTTTTTTCATAGCTAATAATAGGAGCAAAATCTAATCCACAAATAACTTGAGCCCATGAATAAGCATAACCATATTCCTTATCTGGTTGGAATGAAAATGTTTTTTTATCTTCCTTACTAATAATATTCATTATAATTATGGAAGCAATCCAAAATTAAAAAAAAAAAAAAATAAAAAAATAAAAATAATATATAAATACAAATATAAATAAATAAATAAATAGATACATAAATAAATACATAAATAAATACATAAATAAATAAGCAAATAAATAAATTAAATTTATAAATTAAATATTTTTTTTAAAAAAAAAAAAATAACAATAATAAAAATAATATAATTAAAAAACTTATATATGTATATATATATTAATTTATTTTGATAGTTTACTGAATAAATAATAAGGCATTTGCTGGATTTGGTGATACTTCACCCGTATCATTTTTAAATAAACAAGATAAAAATGATAATGAAGATATACTTTTGAATTTATTTTGTACCACTGGCACAACGGTTACAATATTTAATTCTGGAAGATAAGAAAATATTACATCAATAGCTTTAAATAATAAAATAAAATATAATATAATATAATAAATAAATAAATAAATAAAAAAAAAAAAAAAAAAAAAAAAAAAAAAAAAAAAATTAATATTAATATTAATATTAATAAATAAATAAATAATTTTTTTAATTTTTAAAAAATTATAATTAAATATTAAATATTATGAATTTATTTTAATATCCTTTTTTAGTATCTTTTGTGTATAAATATTTACTTTTAAATTTAATTTGAATTCGTAATGGGAATATTTTATATAATGAATTGCTTTTGGATGTGGCACTCGAAACATAGGTACTAGAACTATGACGATTATGCTTTTTCTTTGGACCTAAGGATGGACTTGAATGAACAGAACTTATTGGTGATGCACGAGAATTACTATTAGTATCATTATTATCTTTCTTAGATTTTCCTTTTTGAATAAAGGATGAAACCATTGATGGATCACCTAATATTTCAGTTGAAATTTTGTTATCTATATATATTTATATATACATATATAAATAAATAAAAATGTTTAAATAAATATTAATTATTTATAAATAAGTATTTTAAAAATTATAAATTTTATTTTTATATTAAATTTTCTGAATAATAATAGCATTGTATTTATAACAATAATAATAATAATAATAATATTTTATTTATAATAATAATAATAATAATAATAATAATTATAATAATAATAATAATTATAAAAATATTATTATTATTATTAAAGATTATATATATATATATATAATTCATATATTTACCATATGCTTCTTGATAACCAATGGCTTGTTTATATAATATAAATAAAGGTTCAGGTAATAATAATGATATTTCATTTTGTTTCCTTACATAAGTTTGTGGTAACTTCAAACTTTCTTGAAGAGTAAATGAATTCTTTTTTTTTTTTTTTTTATTTTATTTTTATTTTTTCGATTTATTTAAAGAAAATATATATATATATATTGTAAATTTAATAATTTTTATTCAATTTAATTAGTTCAAATATATATATATATAAATATTCCAATGAAATACCTTAATCATTTGTTCTAATTGTTCATCAATTTGATTTAATTTTTCCTTTTGTTTAATTAATTTTTCATTTATTTTTTTTTTATCATCAATTAATTCCTTTTCAGCTTTTGATAATCTTAATAAATTAATATCATTAATATATTAATACAAAAGATATAATAATAATAATAATAATAATAGTAAAGAATCTTATTATTAAAATGAAATTTCAATTATAAAAAAATTTTTTTTTACCTTTTTCTCTCTTCGAGCTCAAAACTTAATCTATTAATCATTTGTCTATGTGGATTATCATTACCATTTTTTAATGAATCTGGTGCCACTTCCAAAAATTCCTCTAATGGTATCATGTCTATATCTTGATATGTAGTTCTTAAATTTCAAAAAAATTTTATAATTTTATATCCTTAGTAAATATTAAATAATATATTTATATACATAATATGTTGATTTTATATAAATTCATATATTTATATATAAACTTTAATCTTAATAATAATAATAATAATAATAATAATATATACTTTAATTGACTACATTTTTCAATTTCTTTTTTCAAATGAAGTCTTTCATAATCCAAATTTTTTAATTCCAAATTTAATTTATCCATTTTTTGTTTTTCATCCTGTGTGACTTGTTTTATATTCCTATTATCAATATAAAGCGTTCTATTTATTTGTTTTAAATCCATTGTTAATAATGAACTAGTAGTTAAAATATCCTCAGGTATATTTTCAATAGGTTCATTATTCTTTTTTTTTTTTTTTATTAAAAAATTTTTTTCATATTCATTTTTTTTTTTTTTTTATAATAAAAAGATTTTTTATTTTATTAATTATAAAATATTATCAATAAATATTTATATATATATATATATATATATTGTTTATTTCATAAAAATATATATATATTTATATTTCTTAATAATATTTATGAAATAATTTAACAATCAATTATCTCTAAATAATTAATATTTTAAATGTATTATAAATTTTTTATATAATACCATTAATCTCTTTTCCCTTTCCTGAAATAATTCATCTAATAATTTTCTCAAACTTTGACAAGTATCCTCTAAAACTTTAATATTTCTTGAATTTTCTTCTTTTGACAACATCTTTATATTTAATTTTTTCCTTTAAAATAATTTAAAATATAAAGATATATATATGTAATTTTTTTTTTTTTTTTTTTTTATAATATATTATATGAAATTTTATTAAGTAATGTAAAAAAAAAAAAATATATATTAATAAATTAATTATTTCTTAAAAGTTTTTATTAGAATCAATATTATATAGATATATGTAAATTATAATATATTTAAGTATATCACATGCAATATTCATATGATTATATTATACCTTTTATGTGCAATAATTTATAAGCAGAGTCCTCTATTTCTAATATAAATAATCTAATCTATTTATAAGAAATAGGTATTATATTAATTATATATTCTAATATATAGATCTAATTAATTTTATATGAATTAAAGTATTATAATTATTATAATTATAATCATACATATTGAAATAAAAAATAAAATAAAATAATTATTATCAAAAAAATATAAAATTTAATAATAATCATTAAATATACAAATATGTTACTACACCTATTTGTTTTATATCATAATTTTTTTTTATAAATCTATGCTTAAATTTTATAGATGATCAATTAATTAAAAATTTAAAGTTTTAGTTCTAATTAAAAAAAAAAAAAAAATAAATAAAAAAAAAGAGGTAAAATATAATTATCATAAATATATATATCTTTTTTTTTTTTATTTTTATTTTTTATTTTTATTTTTTATTTTTATTTTTTATTTTTATTTTTTTAATATTATAATTACTTAATTTTTACAATATTTTTACTTAGAGAGAAAAAAAATAATAAAATATGATATATTGATATTAAAATTTAGGATTAGGATTAGTTTTAGCACATATATTTTTTTTTTTTTTTTCTAAAAAAATAAAGTATCAAATACAGATATAGATGAAGAAATAAAAAAAAAAAAAAAAAGGACCTTTCATAAAAATATATATTTAATAATTATTAACATTATTTATTCTATTAATTAATTTTTTTTATTCTTTTAATTAATTTTTTATCATTCCATTATTTTGTATTATTAATGTACATATACTATGGCCAAATATATAATTGATATATTCTTTTCACCACTCCAAATTTATCCTATAAAATTAATAATATTATAAAAATTTTTTTTTTTTCTTTTTTTTTTTAAATATTCGTCATAGATAAAATAAAAAGATAATTATTAATACATATAGTAATATTGAAAGTAATCCTGAAAAAAAAAATTATTTAAATAAGTAGTTTTTTTTTTTTTTTTTTTTTTATTACATTTTTTTTTACTAGTATATATATATTACTTTATTTTAAATTATCTTTAAAAATAAATAATTGTTAATAAATATTTAACAACTGAAATAAGACTAATGAGTCAAAAAATTGAATTTACTTTAGTAAAAAAAATATTAATGCATCTAATTATAAAATTTTAATTGTTTATGCTAGTACTAATTGTAGTAAACATCATTTAAAATCATAAAAAAAAAAAACATAGACTTGCACATATGGGTACCCATCTCCCATATGGCCATACAGTTATTAATTAACTGTAAGGTGATGAGTTATTGGCATACTGTAACAGCTTCGCCGCTCTCAATCGTCGTTACACACTGCCCGGAGATGCATTCCTAACGTTCCTACATATATCTCTATTGACCACGAGCATCAGAATTCCAATCATTTAAAATCATATATATGCATATATAAATATATATACTACTTTTTTTTTTTTAAAAAAAAAAATATATATATATATATATATATATATATACGAAGATTATATTTCTAACTTATTTATTATTTAATTGAAAAATAATATATTAAAAATGACATAGAAATCAGTTATGCAAACGAATTAAAATAATGTCTGATAGATAACTATCATCTTAAAAATGAAAATATTATTATTTATGAGGCACCAGGCCTATCAGAAATTTCATATATCATTAAACGTTTAATTGATTTAAATTCTAATGAAGCTAACGAAAAATTTAATTCGATTGTTTGTTTGGGATATGTTAATGCTATAGAATTGAGAAATTATATAAATTATATGTATGAGGAGGTATATAAATATAGTTTTGAATTACTTAAAATAATAATTAAGGAAAAATACTGATATTAGTATTGCAACAAGAGTTCCTACAGTAAATGCCTTTATAATTAAAAATAATACTGGTATTAATATTTCATCAAGATTTTCTTCAGCAAATGCCTTTATAAATACATCTGACTTTAATAAAATTGCAAAATAAGCTATTGAGATGGCATTTATTGAAAGTTTTATTTCACCATTAGAATTATCTTCCAATGGTAAATTAACCACTGATATAAAATTATAATAATTATTTAAAATAAATTTTAAATAAAAAATAATTTTAAATAAATACTTATAAAAAAAATAGATATATATTAATAGGTATTAAATAGTGTAAATATTAATCTATTTAAATTTTATATTATTATTTATGTTGTTATAAATAATACTAAAAATTTTTATGTTTTTTTTTTTTTTTTTATTTTTTTTATTTTTTTTTTATTGACATTTTAACGGATTGGAATTTTTTTTTTTTTTTTTTTTTTTTTTTTTTTTTTTTTAATTTATTTACTTTTATTATATATTATTATAATTTATTATTTACATCATCACTTATCATTATCAATATGGATTAATCAATATATGTGCTTATTATCATAATAACTTTTTTTTTTAATTTAAACAAAAAAGAAGGGAGAAAAAAAATTCCTAAAACGTTGCTTTATTTATTTACTTATTTATTTATTATTATCATTTTTTTTTTATTTAAATTAAATATTTAATTTACTTATATATAATTAAAAAAAAAAAATAATAATAATAATTAAAATTTAAAATTTAAAATAAATAAATAAAAAAAAAAAAAAAAAAAAATTGAATAAATTTATATTGGTGGATAAATTATTTTTATAAGAAAACAAAAAATTAAATTATTATTTTATCATAATTAATATTTAATTATTATTATTATTATAAAAAGATTATATATAACAAATTATTATTATTATTATTATTATTATTATTATAAAAAGATTATATATAACAAATTATTATTATTATTATTATTATTATTATTATTATAAAAAGATTATATATAACAAATTATTATTATTATTATTATTATAAAAAGATTATATGTAACAAATTATTATTATTATTATTATTATTATTATTATTATAAAAAGATTATATATAACAAATTATTATTATTATTATTATTATTATTATAAAAAGATTATATATAACAAATTATTATTATTATTATTATTATAAAAAGATTATATATAACAAATTATTATTATTATTATTATTATAAAAAAATATTATTATATATAACAAGATTATATAAATTATTATTATTATTATTATAAAAAGATTATATATAACAAATTATTATTATTATTATTATTATAAAAAGATTATATATAACAAATTATTATTATTATTATTATTATAAAAAGATTATATATAACAAATTATTATTATTATTATTATTATTATAAAAAGATTATATATAACAAATTATTATTATTATTATTATTATTATTATTATTATAAAAAGATTATATATAACAAATTATTATTATTATTATTATTATAAAAAGATTATATATATCAAATTATTATTATTATTATTATAAAAAGATTATATATAACAAATTAATAATTAATAATCAATAATTAATAAATCAATAATAATTAATACATTAATAATAATAATAATAGTAATAAAAAAAGGTTATATTTTTGATTAATAACATTAATATTAATAATAGAATCAGTGATTCAGGTTTACAAAGTAAATCATATTAAAATATTGAACAAAAAAAATATTAAAATAGATCTTAAGTAATATAAAAATTAAAATATTTGTATATATATTTATTTATTAAGCATTGTTAATATAAAATATGTATAACAACATATTTGTATATTTTTTTGTAAATTTAATAATAATTATATTATTAAATAATAAATATATATATATATATATATATTTTTTTTTAATAATAATAATTTTTGAAATAATTTCTTATTTACATTGTTATATTATTAATACATTATTATTTTATATTTAGTTTATTTATTAAGCTATAAATTTATATGTAAATAATCTTAGTAATAACCAATTCTTTGCCTAATTATTAAACTGGGGTTAACACTTTGTTAATTTCTAGGGTAGAAAATATTAATATTAAAAAAAAAAAAAATCATTATACTAAGTAAAAATTAATAGCACATAAAAGAATCCCGTATATTATTGTCAATGTTCATTTTGAACACACTACATAATATATATGATATGCTACATATAGCCCCCTATAAAGCCTTATTTAGTATTTGTATATATATATATTTATAGCAATTATAGAGTTTAATTAAATTTTAATTTTAAATTTTACTTTTCTTTGTTCAAATCACCATAAAATACTGAAGATGAAATAAATCAAACAACTGATAAAAGTACCTCTTCTACTCCTAACAGTCAGTATAAAGTACAAAACAAAAAATACCACTAACCCTATAATCATCAGATGTGGTGCATTTCACAACCTGGCGTTCATAAATTTTTTTAATATTTTTTAATACAATTATATATAAATATTATGAATCTTTTTAATACAATTATATATAAATATTAAAAAAAAAAAAAAAATAAAGAACAAGCTACTTATAAAATGCTATTTGAAGAAATAAAAAAAAATGCTAATAAATATAGCAATAATACTATAATCAAAAAAAAAGTTAATAAATATAGTAAATATAGCAATAATACTATAATCAAAAAAAAAAGTTAATAAATATAGTAAATATAGCAATAATACTATAATCAAAAAAAAAAAATTAATAAATATAGCCATAATACTATAATCAAAAAAAAAAAAAATTTTTTTTTTTTCATTTTAAGAAATTGTTAAAGTTTGCTAGAAGATGGGTTACAAATAATGAAAATACAAATTTGATTTCAATAAATGTGCTAGTTTAATAGTACGAGGGGGGGCATAAAGTTTCAAAGATTTCGTGATAGTCGTGTAACCCTACCTTTTTTTATCTTTCAAGACAAGAGTCATCTAAAACGAATTTGCTATGCCTACTTAGGTGTACTCTTCTTCAAATGATTTAAAGCTGAAAACCGATCATAAAGAGAATGAATAAATAAAGTTAGAGAAGGGCACTTTCCCCCATAAAAATTTTTTTTTCTTAAAGAATCCTCATATTTGTATTCCTATCCCCCTTATAAACCTATGTTATTTTCTGCTCTAGTAATTGGGGCAAGTTTCGTATTATGCACCTCTATTTGGATCATAACAAAGAAAGAAAGAACGAGAAGTAGAGAGACACTAAGTTAATACAGGGTTATACTTGAATTGAAGGATTTTTTCTAAATGGGATTAGTTTTAGCTTTAGTTTTTGCATCCCTTTTATATATTGTGTTTCTAAAGAACTTTAATAATTAAATATTATTTAGTATTTATTATTCATTATCTATTATTTATTATTTATTATTTATTATTTATTATTTATTATTTATTATTTATTTATTTATTTAAAATTATTTTATAATAAAATATTTAAAGATTTACTTATTTCCAAAATGATTTTTATTATTTAATTAATTATTTATTTTAATTATGAATTAAGTATAATTAAATTACATTATTAATGTTAATATTTTATTTTAAATTTTGTTAGTATTTCTTTATATTATAACATTATTCATTTATTTAAATTCTGAAATTATAATAAACAAAAATTATTATTTATCTTATTAAATAAAAAATTAAAATAATAACAAATTTTCAATAAAAAAAAAAAAAAAAATAACAAAAATTATAATTTAAAAAAAAAAAATAATAAATAAAATAAAATAAACATTAACAACAAAAATTATTAATATGATTATCTAATATATGTATATATATATATATTTTATTATATTATTTTTTTATTTATTAATTTTTAATAATTTTATGAATTTTACATATATATCTTGTTAATATTAATAATATGAATAGTATAAATAAAAGTATATTTATTAATATTTTTATATTAAAATTTAAAATATTATATCTTTATATTGTATTTCAATATATTTTGTATTAATTATTTAAATTATTTAAATTATGTTTATTTAGTAATTTATTCATTAAATTATTATTTTTATTACTTTATTTTTATTTTGTTATTAAGATATTTATTTTTTATAAATTAATTATTTTCAACTTTTTGATTTTCAGGGCGAAGTGAACGAACAGTTACAGCTGTTTGCCATAATTGCGATTCACGAAGTTCTTTAAGTTCTTTAGAGAGATTTTCACGATAATCTGGTTTAGAATTAGCAATTAAAGTATTTTCAGCTTCTGTACCATTACGAACTGATTCATATAATTCTTCAAATACTGGTTTAGTAGCAGAATAAAATTTATCCATCCAATCAAGGGCTCCACGACGAGCAGTGGTAGAACAATTATTATACATCCAATCCATCCCATTCTTGCCAATAAGAGGATAAAGAGATTGAGTAGCTTCTTCAACGGTTTCATTGAATGCTTCAGAAGGAGTATGACCATTTGAAATTAAAACTTCAAATTGAGCTTTGAAAATACCTTGAATACATCCCATAAGTGTTCCACGTTCTCCTGTAAGATCTGAATAAGTTTCTCTTTCAAAGGTAGTTGGATAAAGATAACCTGATCCAATAGCAATACCTGTGGCATATGCTCTTTCTTCTGCTTTACCAGACCAATCTTGGAAAACTGCAACCGATGAATTAATACCACGTCCTTCTAAGAAAAGAGAACGAACGGTAGTACCTGAACCCTTTGGAGCAACCATGATAACATCACAATCATTTGGAGGAATTACTCCAGTTTTATCTTTGAAAACGATAGAGAATCCATGAGAGAAATATAAAGTTTTTCCATGAATTAAATCTTTAATACTATTCCATGCAGCCTTTTGACCAGCATCAGAAAGAAGATACATAATGATTGTACCCTTTTTACAAGCTTCAGTAATTTCGAAAAGAGTTTCACCTTCTATCCATCCATCTTCTTTAGCAAGATCCCAAGAAGGACCTTTACGAAGACCAATGACCACTTTAAATCCTTTATCTCTTAAATTACGAGATTGATTACGACCTTGAGTACCATAACCGATAACAACGAAAGTATCATTCTTAAATATTTCATTTAATTTTTGTTGAGGAAAATCTGACCTTTCATAAACGGTTTCATCAACACCTCCAAAATTTATAGTTTTAACCATTTTGTTTATTATGTATTTGTTTTATTTCTTTGAAAATTATATAATTTTAATCTAAAATTTTAATTTTAATTAAATTTATTTTATTTTTAAAATATTCAATAAATAATTTTTATCAATAATTATTTATATAATAGATATTTTTATTGACTAATATTATAAAATTAATATTATTAAGAAATTTTAGTTTGATTAATAATTGATATGATATAGAATTAAAGAAATAATAAAAAAAAAAAAAAAAAAAAAAAAGAATGAAAATTTCTTTATTTATATTAAAATAAAAATATAAAAAAAAAAAAAGAGTTAAATTTTTTAAATTTTAATATATTAATTTATAGTATAATATATAGATATATATAATATTTATATTGATCTTTTAAATTAAAATTAATTTATATCCATTCCACATATATTTATCCTAAAAAAATTTAAACAATAAAAAATATTTGATCTTAAACTATTCCACACAAAATAAATTCTTATATATCTATTTTTAAAAAAATTATACCTTACATTTTTGTATTAAAGAAAAATATTTTTTTATTTCTTTATCGCTAATAATAAAACTTACTTTCTTTTACTATAAAGATACAATAAAAATACAATATAATGCAATATAATACAATATATATAATATATATAATATATAAATATAGTTTATTATATATTGTATTTAATCCAAATTAATTTTAACAAAACATATATAATTATTAAAAGCGAAAATTTATATTTAAATAAATCAAAGATATTATTATTGTTTTATATATTTAAATTGATCTAATAAAAGTTTATTTATTAAAGCAAATAATAATAAACCAATAAATTGTATATATATATATATATAAAATTTAAAATTAATTATAATTTTAAATATTAAATGATAATAAGAAATTCCTTTTTAAAAGGCGATTTCTTTAATTAATAATTAATAATTTTTTATATTTCATAACTAATTGTTTAAATTTTTTTTTTTTATAATTTTTAAATGTTTTTTTAAGAGAAATCTTTAATATATAATAAAACAAAAATTAATATACTAATAAATAGTAATTAACTGTTTTAATAATTTTAATTATATTATTTTTTTATTTTTAAACTTTTTCTATATTAAAAATTATGAATAAATATAAATATATATATTTTAATTAGTTGTTATTATTATTTTTATTTGTATTATTATTATTATTATTATTATTATTATTATAATTATTATTATTAATATTATTGTATGATTTCAACATTAAACAGTTCTTTATTAAAAGATAACCAAATATATATATATTTAGAATCAAGGCATAATTAAATTATATATTAAAAAATGATATTTTATTTTATTTTTTGGTAGTATTTCTTTATATTATAACAATTATTCATTCATTTAAATTATAAAATAATAATATTAATAATATTATTTATCTTATTAAATAAACGATTATAATAATAATAAAATTGGCAATAAAGCTCAAAAAAAAAAAAATAAAATAAAATAAAATATAATTCTAATATAAAAAAAAAAAAAAAAAAAAAAAAAGAAAAAAAATAATCATCATTTAAAATATATTTATTTTTTTATTAAATTATTTTTATTTTTATTTATTAATCATTAATTTAGTTATGAATTTTACATATATATGTATTGTTAATATTAATAATATAAATAGAATAATAAAGAGAATTTATTAATATTTTTATATTAAAATTTAAAAAAAAATATTTTTATATAGTATTTCTATATATTATGTATTAATTATTTAAATTATTTAAATTATGTTCATTTTAGTAGTTTATATATTAAATTAGAATTATATTATTAATTTTTTTTGTTGTAAAGATATTTATTTTATATAATTTAATTATTTTCAACTTTTTGATTTTCAGGACGAAGTGAACGAACAGTTACTGCTGTTTGCCATAATTGCGATTCACGAAGTTCTTTCAATTCTTTAGAAAGATTTTCACGATAATCTGGTTTAGAATTAGCAATTAAAGTATTTTCAGCTTCTGTACCATTACGAACTGATTCATATAATTCTTCAAATACTGGTTTAGTAGCCAAATAAAATTTATCCATCCAATCAAGGGCTCCACGACGAGCAGTGGTAGAACAATTATTATACATCCAATCCATCCCATTCTTGCCAATAAGAGGATAAAGAGATTGAGTAGCTTCTTCAACGGTTTCATTGAATGCTTCAGAAGGAGTATGACCATTTGAAATTAAAACTTCAAATTGAGCTTTGAAAATACCTTGAATACATCCCATAAGTGTTCCACGTTCTCCTGTAAGATCTGAATAAGTTTCTCTTTCAAAAGTAGTTGGATAAAGATAACCTGATCCAATAGCAATACCTGTGGCATATGCTCTTTCTTCTGCTTTACCAGACCAATCTTGGAAAACTGCAACTGATGAATTAATACCACGACCTTCTAAGAAAAGAGAACGAACGGTAGTACCTGAACCCTTTGGAGCAACCATGATAACATCACAATCATTTGGAGGAATTACTCCAGTTTTATCTTTGAAAACAATAGAGAATCCATGAGAGAAATATAAAGTTTTTCCATGAATTAAATCTTTAATACTATTCCATGCAGCCTTTTGACCAGCATCAGAAAGAAGATACATAATGATTGTACCCTTTTTACAAGCTTCAGTAATTTCGAAAAGAGATTCACCTTCTATCCATCCATCTTCTTTAGCAAGATCCCAAGAAGGACCCTTACGAAGACCAATGACTACTTTAAATCCTTTATCTCTTAAATTACGAGATTGATTACGACCTTGAGTACCATAACCGATAACAACGAAAGTATCATTTTTAAATATTTCATTTAATTTTTCTTGAGGAAAGTCTGATCTTTCATAAACGGTTTCATCAACACCTCCAAAATTTATTGTTTTAACCATTTTGTTTATTATGTATTTGTTTTATTTCTTTGAAAGTTTATATAATTTTAATTTTATATTAAATATATCTTTAAAAAATAAATATTTTCTTATATTAAAAATATTTTTATTGTTTAATATTATAAAATTAATATTAATAAAAATTTTATTTTGATTAGTTACTGATGTGAAATAAAAGTAAATAAATAAAAAATAAAAGAAAATTCCTTTATATTTATATAAAAAATAAAAATATATAAAAAAATAATGAATTAAAAATTTTTAAATTTTAATATATTAATTTATATTATAATATATATATATATATATATATACAACATTTATATTGATCTTTTAATTTAAAATTTAATTATATATCCATTCCACATAAATTTATCCTAAATAAATTTAAACAATCAAAAATATTTGATCTTAACTATTCCACACAATATAAATCCTTATATATCTATTTTTAAAAAAATTATACTTAACAATTTTGTAATTTATAAAAATATTTTCTTTATTTCTTTAGCATTTATAATAAAATTTACTTTATGTAACTATTAAGATAAAATAAAAATACAATATTATACAATATAATAAAATATACACACTTTATATAATAAAAAAAAAAAATAGTTTATTATATTGTATTTAATTAACATTAATTTTAACATAATATACATAATAATCAAAAACTAACATTTAAATTTAAAATAACTGATATTATTTATGTATTACATATTAAAATTGATCTAATAAATACTTATTTATAAAATCAAATAAAAATAAACCAATAAATTGTATATATATATATATATATAATTTTAAATTAATTATAATTATACAAATAATATGATAAAAAGGAATTATTTTTTAAAAAACGATTTCTTTAATTAATAATTTTTTATATTTCATAATTAATCTTTAAAATTTTTTTAAATGTTTTTTAAACGAAATCGTTAATATATAAGAAAACAAAAATTAATTTATATATTAATAATAATTAACTATTATTTTATTTTGATAATTTTAATCATATTAATTTTTTTTGTATTACACTTTTTCTATATTAAGAATTATGATTATATATTAAATATATATTTATATTTATATATTATATTTTTTAATTAGTTATTATTATTATTAGTAGTAGTAATAGTAGTAGTAGTAGCATTATTATTATTTTTATTTTATTGCATGATTTTAACATTAAACAATTTTTTATTAAAAAATAACCAAAATATATATATATTTTAAGAATCAAGGCATAATTAAATTATAATTAGAATTAACATTTTATTTTAATTTTTGTCAGTATTTCTTTTTATCTAGCAGTTATTCATTCATTTAAATTTAAAATAATATTAAAGGTATTATTTATAGTATTAAATAAACAATTAAATTGATAATAAAATTGACGATAAGGCTCTATTAAAAATATTTAAAAAAAAAATAATAAAATAAAAAATAAAATAAAATAAAATTTAGCAATAAAACTTCCAATTGAAAAAAAAAAATAGTAATAATAGAATTATAAATCATTTGTTAATATATATTTATTTTTTTTTTTTTATATTATAATTTTTTTTTATTTTTATTTATTAATTTTTAATATTTTTATGAATTTTACATATATTTTTTAAATGTACTAATTAGAATAATATAATTAAAGTGTATTTATTAATGTTTTTATATTAAATTTTAAAATATATTATTATTATATATTATATCCATATATTATGTATTATTTAAATTATTTCAATTCTATTTAATATATTCATTAAATTATAATTATTATATATAATTTTTTTTTGTAAGGATAATTATTTTATATAATTTAATTATTTTCATTTTTTTGATTTTCAGGGCGAAGTGAACGAACAGTTACTGCCGTTTGCCATAATTGTGATTCACGAAGTTCTTTCAATTCTTTAGAAAGATTTTCACGATAATCTGGTTTAGAATTAGCAATTAAAGTATTTTCAGCTTCTGTACCATTACGAACTGATTCATATAATTCTTCAAATACTGGTTTAGTAGCAGAATAAAATTTATCCATCCAATCAAGGGCTCCACGACGAGCAGTGGTAGAACAATTATTATACATCCAATCCATCCCATTCTTGCCAATAAGAGGATAAAGAGATTGAGTAGCTTCTTCAACGGTTTCATTGAATGCTTCAGAAGGAGTATGACCATTTGAAATTAAAACTTCAAATTGAGCTTTGAAAATACCTTGAATACATCCCATAAGTGTTCCACGTTCTCCTGTAAGATCTGAATAAGTTTCTCTTTCAAAAGTAGTTGGATAAAGATAACCTGATCCAATAGCAATACCTGTGGCATATGCTCTTTCTTCAGCTTTACCAGACCAATCTTGGAAAATGGCAACTGATGAATTAATACCACGACCTTCTAAGAAAAGAGAACGAACGGTAGTACCCGAACCCTTTGGAGCAACCATGATAACATCACAATCATTTGGAGGAATTACTCCAGTTTTATCTTTGAAAACAATAGAGAATCCATGAGAGAAATATAAAGTTTTTCCATGAATTAAATCTTTAATACTATTCCATGCAGCCTTTTGACCAGCATCAGAAAGAAGATACATAATGATTGTACCCTTTTTACAAGCTTCAGTAATTTCGAAAAGAGTTTCACCTTCTATCCATCCATCTTCTTTAGCAAGATCCCAAGAAGGACCCTTACGAAGACCAATGACTACTTTAAATCCTTTATCTCTTAAATTACGAGATTGATTACGACCTTGAGTACCATAACCGATAACAACGAAAGTATCATTTTTAAATATTTCATTTAATTTTTCTTGAGGAAAGTCTGATCTTTCATAAACGGTTTCATCAACACCTCCAAAATTTATTGTTTTAACCATTTTGTTTATTATGTATTTGTTTTATTTCTTTGAAAGTTTATATAATTTTAATTTTATATTAAATATATCTTTAAAAAATAAATATTTTCTTATATTAAAAATATTTTTATTGTTTAATATTATAAAATTAATATTAATAAAAATTTTATTTTGATTAGTTACTGATGTGAAATAAAAGTAAATAAATAAAAAATAAAAGAAAATTCCTTTATATTTATATAAAAAATAAAAATATATAAAAAAATAATGAATTAAAAATTTTTAAATTTTAATATATTAATTTATATTATAATATATATATATATATACAACATTTATATTGATCTTTTAAATTAAAATTTAATTATATATCCATTCCACATAAATTTATCCTAAATAAATTTAAACAATCAAAAATATTTGATCTTAACTATTCCACACAATATAAATCCTTATATATCTATTTTTAAAAAAATTATACTTAACAATTTTGTAATTTATAAAAATATTTTCTTTATTTCTTTAGCATTTATAATAAAATTTACTTTATGTAACTATTAAGATAAAATAAAAATACAATATTATACAATATAATAAAATATACACACTTTATATAATAAAAAAAAAAAAATAGTTTATTATATTGTATTTAATTAACATTAATTTTAACATAATATACATAATAATCAAAAACTAACATTTAAATTTAAAATAACTGATATTATTTATGTATTACATATTAAAATTGATCTAATAAATACTTATTTATAAAATCAAATAAAAATAAACCAATAAATTGTATATATATATATATATATAATTTTAAATTAATTATAATTATACAAATAATATGATAAAAAGGAATTATTTTTTAAAAAACGATTTCTTTAATTAATAATTTTTTATATTTCATAATTAATCTTTAAAATTTTTTTAAATGTTTTTTAAACGAAATCGTTAATATATAAGAAAACAAAAATTAATTTATATATTAATAATAATTAACTATTATTTTATTTTGATAATTTTAATCATATTAATTTTTTTTGTATTACACTTTTTCTATATTAAGAATTATGATTATATATTAAATATATATTTATATTTATATATTATATTTTTTAATTAGTTATTATTATTATTAGTAGTAGTAATAGTAGTAGTAGTAGCATTATTATTATTTTTATTTTATTGCATGATTTTAACATTAAACAATTTTTTATTAAAAAATAACCAAAATATATATATATTTTAAGAATCAAGGCATAATTAAATTATAATTAGAATTAACATTTTATTTTAATTTTTGTCAGTATTTCTTTTTATCTAGCAGTTATTCATTCATTTAAATTTAAAATAATATTAAAGGTATTATTTATAGTATTAAATAAACAATTAAATTGATAATAAAATTGACGATAAGGCTCTATTAAAAATATTTAAAAAAAAAATAATAAAATAAAAAATAAAATAAAATAAAATTTAGCAATAAAACTTCCAATTGAAAAAAAAAATAGTAATAATAGAATTATAAATCATTTGTTAATATATATTTATTTTTTTTTTTTTTATATTATAATTTTTTTTTATTTTTATTTATTAATTTTTAATATTTTTATGAATTTTACATATATTTTTTAAATGTACTAATTAGAATAATATAATTAAAGTGTATTTATTAATGTTTTTATATTAAATTTTAAAATATATTATTATTATATATTATATCCATATATTATGTATTATTTAAATTATTTCAATTCTATTTAATATATTCATTAAATTATAATTATTATATATAATTTTTTTTTGTAAGGATAATTATTTTATATAATTTAATTATTTTCAATTTTTTGATTTTCAGGGCGAAGTGAACGAACAGTTACTGCCGTTTGCCATAATTGTGATTCACGAAGTTCTTTAAGTTCTTTAGAAAGATTTTCACGATAATCTGGTTTAGAATTAGCAATTAAAGTATTTTCAGCTTCTGTACCATTACGAACTGATTCATATAATTCTTCAAATACTGGTTTAGTAGCAGAATAAAATTTATCCATCCAATCAAGGGCTCCACGACGAGCAGTGGTAGAACAATTATTATACATCCAATCCATCCCATTCTTGCCAATAAGAGGATAAAGAGATTGAGTAGCTTCTTCAACGGTTTCATTGAATGCTTCAGAAGGAGTATGACCATTTGAAATTAAAACTTCAAATTGAGCTTTGAAAATACCTTGAATACATCCCATAAGTGTTCCACGTTCTCCTGTAAGATCTGAATAAGTTTCTCTTTCAAAGGTAGTTGGATAAAGATAACCTGATCCAATAGCAATACCTGTGGCATATGCTCTTTCTTCTGCTTTACCAGACCAATCTTGGAAAATGGCAACTGATGAATTAATACCACGACCTTCTAAGAAAAGAGAACGAACGGTAGTACCTGAACCCTTTGGAGCAACCATGATAACATCACAATCATTTGGAGGAATTACTCCTGTTTTATCTTTGAAAACAATAGAGAATCCATGAGAGAAATATAAAGTTTTTCCATGAATTAAATCTTTAATACTATTCCATGCAGCCTTTTGACCAGCATCAGAAAGAAGATACATAATGATTGTACCCTTTTTACAAGCTTCAGTAATTTCGAAAAGAGTTTCACCTTCTATCCATCCATCTTCTTTAGCAAGATCCCAAGAAGGACCTTTACGAAGACCAATGACCACTTTAAATCCTTTATCTCTTAAATTACGAGATTGATTACGACCTTGAGTACCATAACCGATAACAGCGAAAGTATCATTCTTAAATATTTCATTAAGTTTTTGTTGAGGAAAATCTGATCTTTCATAAAACGGTTTCATCAACACCTCCAAAATTTATTGTTTTAACCATTTTATTTATTATGTATTTGTTTTATTTCTTTGAAAATTATATAATTTTAATTTTATATTAAATATATCTTTAAAAAATAAATATTTTCTTATGTTAAAAATATTTTTATTGTTTAATATTATAAAATTAATATTAATAAAAAATTTTAGTTTGATTAATAATTAATATGATATAAAGTGATTTCGGACTTTATCTTTTGTAAATCCTGACTTTATAATTAAATAATTAATATTTATAGTAAAAATTGGTGTAAAACAAATAATAATGATCGATTTTTGAAATTTTAAGAATATCTTAAAAAAAAAAAAAAAAAACTATTTAAAAAATTATGAAAAATGGAATTATTGTAACAAAAATAGAACATCTAACCAATAATGCATCATTCGAATCTTTCAATAATTATTTAAATAATCTATTATATAATGATTACAAAAGGAAAGGTGTAGGGATTTAGAAAAAAAAAAAAATGGAAT
>JACVTC010000072.1:632500-675000 GCA_016946835.1 Neocallimastix lanati (nom. inval.) | reverse complement strand
GTTTTGTTTATTATTAGATAAACTTTTTTGATTTTCATTTTCAACAACAATATTAATATCATCATTATTGTTGATAGTATTCTTTACCTCATTGGGCATTTCTTTCATTTCTATTGTTCTGGCATCTTTTTCTTCTTCGTTGTTAATATCAAGATCCTTATTCATACGTTTGACATAAGCTATATCATTTACTTCAATAGTTTTAGCATCTTTTTCGATAATAATATCAATATCTTCCTTACTGGTATTATTATCTTTCGAGTTTGAATTGGACATTTCTTTCATTTCAATAGTTCTAACATCATTTTCAATGGTTCTAATATCATTTTCACTGGAGGTTGGATCAAACTTTTTCTTATAGAATTCCTTTTTATCGGGGACTCTTTCATCCTTATCTTCTTTAACTCCTAAGAAACCAATACAGAAAATTAAGAAACCAAGGAGAGCCATAATTAAATAGACGACATTATAACCAAACATATCTGGATGTTCCTTATAAGGTACCATACTACTGACTTTAGTTAAAATGGAAACGAATAAGGCAGAACCAAGAGCACCACCCATGGAACGAATAGAATTATTAAGAGCTGTGGCATCAGAAGTTTTACTCTTTGGAATTCTGCGAGTACCCCAAGTGAAGACAGGCATATTGAAGAGAGCGAGGGCAATACATCTGAAAATGTTAAAACCGGACATTACCCAAATACTGGTTTCATATTTCATGAAATAGATTAATATACAACTTAATGTGGTTAAAAAGGATCCAGTGTAGTATAAGACTCTAATACCAAATTTATCATAAAGTTTTCCAGATAAAGGACTAATGAAAGCAGAAATAAGGGAACCTGGTAAAATAACTAAACCAGACATAGTAGCAGATTGATGTTTAATTTGTTGAACATAAATTGGTAAGATGATGGCATTACCTAAAATGGTCAATTGTAAAACGAAAACAGCTACGGTAGCAATACAGAATCTTTTATCCTTCAAAATACGAAGATCCAAGAATGGGTATTTTAGATGTAATTGACGGTAAACGAAAAATACGGAAGCAATTAAACCAATGACGAGTACCAATAATACTTGGTTACTTACAAATTCATATTTACCAATATTACCGATAGCTAAGGTAATACCACCAAAGGAGATAGCACTGATAATTAAAGAAATCGTATCGAAACTTCTCTTCATGAGCGGTAAAACATTTTCCATATTAAATAAGGCCATTACAAGAGCAGCGGACATCACAATGGCAGCAAAGACAAAAATCATACGCCAACCGATAAAATCAACAATTACACCAGCTAAAGTAGGAGCAATAACTGGAGCAACACCAAATGAAAAACCATACCAACCCATAGCGGTACCAATTTTTTCAGGAGGATAAATATTAAGGATAATCACTTGAGCCATAGCATTCATTAAACCAGCACCACTTCCTTGAATAATTCTACCTACCATCATTATCCAAAATCTAGTAGCAACAGAACAAACAATTAAACCAGCAATAAATAATACTAACGCTGTACAATATAACATTTTAGTTTTGAAGCGTTTAATAAGGAAGGCAGTAAATGGAGTCATAACCGCTAAAAATAAACTAAAACCACTAGTTAACCATTGCGCAGTATTAACATCAATATGAAGATCCTTCATAATAGGTGGTAAAGCAGTAGTTAATGAAGTAGCCATAATACCAGCAGCAGTATTTGTTAAAACTAAATTGAAAAGGATTAATGAACGTTTCTTTTCAGAAACTTTTTTTCCTTCTATTACTATTTCTTCCGTATTGTTCATTTTAAAATTTTTATTTTCTTTATTTTCTTTCATATTTTCCATTTTTTTATTTTATTTTTTAATTGAAAAACTTTTTTTTAAAAAATTAAATTATTATTATTATTATTATTATTATTATTTTTTTGGTTTAGTTTATATATTTTGAATTAATATGTTTTTTTTTTTTTTTTTTTTTTTTTTTTTTTTTTTTGTTTTTGTTTTTGTTTTGTTTGTTTGTTTGTTTGTTGAGAAATTTAATAAAATTTTTTTATTCTATATTTAAAATATTATTTTTTTTTATATTCTATATTTAAGTTAATTAATATTTATTTTTTTTTATAAAATTTATATTAATATTATTTATTACTTTTTTTAATTATTTATTAGTATTATTATTATTTATTAGTATTATTATAATTTTATATTTAATAATTATTATTTTTAATTAATATAGTTTTTTTTTTAAAAAAATTTCTTTTATTTTTATAGTATTTTTTTTATCTTTGATTATTTTAATATATTCAATAATAATGAAATATATTTTTTTTAGTTATCTATCTGTTGTTTAAATCTAATATTTAAATTATTTTTATTAATTGTTTAATAATAATAGAATATTTTTTTTTATATAGTTTTAAATTTTAATTATTTTTGTTTTAAAAAGATGATATATTAAAGAATTATTTTAATAAAACATTATTATTAAATTAAAAGTTTTTATAATTATTATTATTATTATTTTTTAAATAAAAAAAAATATTAAAAGTTTCTTCAAGAAACCGAAGTTTTTATGTTCTTTTTATAAATAAATAATTATTTTTAAGGAAAAGAAAACAAAAAAAAATTTTTTTTTTTGTTAATTATTTTTAATCCTATTTATACATTTTTGAAAATTAAAAAAAAAAAAAAAAAAACTGTTATTTTTAATTAATATTTAAATTTTTTATATAATAATTATAATTATTATTTATTATTTAATATTTAATATTTATTAATTAATATTTATTATTTATTATTTAATATTTAATTTTTTTTTTTATTCTTTTTTTTTATTTTTTATTTTTTATTCTTTTTTTTTTTTATATTAATTTTGTTTAAATTTTATTTAAAACAAAATTTATATTAAATATTCATAATTAAGATGTATATTACAGACTATTGCTAATATATTTCATTTAATTTTACAATTAAAAAAAAAGTTATCTGATCCACTTTATATTTATTTATTATTTATTAATAAATTATTTTATTAATAAATACACTTTATTATTTATTATTTATTTATTCATTTATTATTTATTATTTATTAATAAATACTCTTTTTAATTATTTATTATTCAATTATTTATTATTTATTATTTATTATTTATTATTTAATTATTTATTATTTATTATTTATTTATTATTTACAATTTATTATTTATTATTTATTATTTATTATTTATTATTTATTATTTACAATTTACAATTTATTATTTATTATTTATTATTTATTATTTATTATTTATTATTTAATTATTTATTATTTATTATTTATTATTTATTATTTATTAATTATTAATTATTATTTATTTATTTATTATTTATTATTTATTATTTATTATTTATTATTTATTATTTATTATTTATTATTTATTATTTAATTATTTATTATTTACAATTTATTATTTAATTATTCATTAATAAATACTCTTTTTAATTATTTAATTTATTATTTATTATTTAATTATTCATTAATAAATACTCTTTTTAATTATTTAATTTATTATTTATTATTTAATTATTCATTAATAAATACTCTTTTTAATTATTTATTATTTATTATTCAATTATTTATTATTTATTATTTATTATTTATTATTTATTATTCATTATTTATTATTTATTATTAATTAATAAATACTCTATTTAATTATTTATTATTTATTATTTATTATTTATAATTCAATTATTCCATTATCCAAGTATTATAGAAAAGGTAGTATTAATATAAATATATAGAAAAAAAAATTCTTCCTTATTACAATAAAAATTAAAAAAAAAAAAAAAAACTTTAAAAATTATTCAATGTTGGAAAGATACAATGACTTTTTATGTGTATTATTAACAGATGAAGTAAGAATATTTATTCATAAACAAACTCTTTATTTATTATGACTATTTTTATATTTATAAAACTTAAAGCAGTCAGAATGGTTTTATAAAATGAATTGAAAAAAAAAATTATTTGTAAAAATAATTTTTTATAATTTTATTATTAAATAAAATACTTTTAACCGATTAGTAATTAAATTGTTATCTATGAAACTTTTTTTTCTATTCCTCTACTCAGTTATTATTATTTTTTTTGCTATTAAACAAAGCTTTTTATATTTTATATTTATTAATATATCATATATTATATCACTTCTCATATATAACATAATTTGATATCTATATTTCATTCCATTTGTCATTTTACTTGAACATCCCTTTAATGGATTTATTTATTAATATATATATATATTTATTAATATATATATATATATTTATATATATATATATATATTTATTTATTAAATTTATATATATATTTATTTATTTATTTATCTATTTATTAAATTTATATATTTATTTATTTATCTATTTATTATATATTTATCTATTTATTTTATTTTACTATATAATTAAATTTGATTTCTTCTTTTTCTTTTTTTACCATTTAAGATCAGTTACCAATAATTGAATTGAATTGAATCAAATAATAATAGAATATACTCTAATCTATTTCTTTCATATATAATTATTTAATTTGAAAATAAAAAAACACTAAAAATAAATAAATAAAAAAAAAAAAAAAAAATTTTTTTTTTTCTAATAAATTAAATTTTTTGTATTCATTTTCATATTTTCATTTTGTTTACTTTTGTGTTCCAGCTTCCATCAATGAAAACAGTGATGATGACATCAACAATGATTCATTTATTGAATAATAGAAAAATAAATAAATAAATAAATAAATAAATAAATAAATAAATAATATAGAAATAGTATAGAAATAGTATAGAAGTAAATAAATAAATAGTATAGAAATAAATAAATAAATAATATAAATAAATAGTATAGAAATAAATAAGATTGCTTCTTTTAATAATAAATATAATTATATTCCAGCAAATTATATATAAATATGGTTATATTTAAACTTATTATTTATTATTTATTATTTATTATTTATTATATATTATATATAATTCAATTATTTATTATTTATTATTTATTTAGTATTTGAATATATAGAAAATCCATAACAAATTGCTTAAAGTAATATTTATATAATTAGTATTGTAAGATTAATGTAATGAAATGTTGTGGCGTGTATAAATAGTATAATTAATATTGGTATAATGAGATTAATGTAATTCTATAGTATTTAATGTGGCGTATAAAAATACAGAATTTAAGCAATGAAATAACATTACCGCATCTTATATTAATACGTGTACTTTTATCAAAAAGATATTTTTATATTAATATTGTTATTAAATGAAATAAAGGAATCATTGAATTGAATCAAATTCAATTTCAATTTCTGATTAAAAGATTAAGAGAAGTCTCAGTAAATCCTCTTTTAATTCTATTTTAATTCTATTTTTAAATAATAATCCATCAATAGGTTTTTTCTATTTTTTTTTAAAATTTTAAATATTCTTTTATTAATTAATTAATAAATTAGAAAATAAAAAAAAAAATAAAAAAATTTAAAATTTAAAATTTTGGTAGTTTCGATATAATATATATTATATAGTATAATCAAATATATTATAATCTATATTAATTAATATATTTAATTAAATTTCAATAATTAATTAAAAATTTGGTGGAAAAAAAAATTTTAAATTAAATTTTTTTCAAATTTTTTTCAAATTTTTTTTTTTAAATTTTTTTTTCCCTTTCTTCCTTTAAAAGATTTAAATGTAATTAAACAAAAAAAAAAAAAAAAAAAAAGGAAAGAAAGAAAAAAGAAATAGTTTTATTATAAAATTGAATAGATCTAAATATTCAAAATTTTATTTTATTTGATTCAATCTGAACTTTATATTTGATATTCTACTATTTATTTTATTTTATTTTATTTTATTTATATTTAAATAAAGTTATAACATTTTATTATTTGTTAAAATAAAAAATAAATTAACAATTAATAAAAGTATTTTTTTTTTCTATGTTCATTAAATATTTGAAATATTAATAAATATTATAATAATGAAAAAATTTTAAAAAAAAAATAATTTTTTAATTCTTATGTTCAACTCTTCATAATTAACACTTTTTACCTTTTCTTATTTATATTTTATTTCATTTTTTTTTTTATCATTAACTCTATAAAATTTAATAATTTAATGATTAATAATAAAATCTTTTTAATTAAATATTAAAAATAAAATAAAAAATAAAAAATTTAAAGAAATTTAAGTAATCATAAAAAATATCATAAAAAAGTTATTAAAAATAGATTTTAAAAATAATATTCCAAGTATAATGATTTAAAAAAAAGTATGAATAATTTAAATAAATGAATAGTAAATATTAAAAATGATAACAAATAATAATAATCAATTATAATATAAAAAATAAATTCAACTGTTCAAGTCAATGAATCAGTATTTACCATATTTTCTATATGTCTTTAAAGAGAAAGAGAAAGAGATGAATGATACACTATAGATAAATAGAAGGAGATTTAGCAATGTAATAACATTTTATATTATTTTATATATGTTTTTAATTTATTAACACATTATTTCACTACAAGGCAGATTTTATCGAAGCAAAGGTATAGATTAAAAATTATTAAAATGAAAATTACATCGTATTATTTATTTCATTATAAAATATAAATTTATTTATATAAAATTTAATGGAGTTGTATAATGTAGATTATATCAATAACAATATTATATATATATATATAAAAAAAAAAAAGGTCGACATAGAAAATACATAATTACATTAATAAATAGCTTTTAATCCATAAATGCCAATAACACCAAAGAATTTAAATATCATGGAAATTGGATATGGAAAACATGACAAAATATATAATGATGAGAATGAATAAGAAAGTTTTAATGAATGATATCTAATAAAAATTATTTATATAAATATTGATATAAAATAAAAAATATAAATATAAAATAATAAATATTAATATTAATGTATATAGAGATATAAATACTAAATAATAAATAATAAATAATAAATAATAAATAATTGAATAATAAATAATTGAATAATAAATAATAAATAATAAATAATAAATAATAAATAATAAATAATAAATAATAAATAATAAATAATAAATAATTGAATAATAAATAATTGAATAATAAATAATAGATAGTAAATAATAAATAATAAATAATAAATAATAAATAATAAATAATAAATAATTGAATAATAAATAATAAATAATAAATAATAAATAATAAATAATAAATAATAAATAATAAATAATAAATAATAAATAATTAAATAATTAAATAATAAATAAATATAGATATTAAATATTAAATATATATAAATAAATATATATATAAATAAATATATATATAAATAAATATATATATAAATAAATATATATATAAATAATTATATATATAAAAATAAATTAATAAATAAATTAATAAAAGAAAAACTAAACCAAAAAAAAAAAAAAAACATTAGAGTACTAATTAAAGTTAAATTAGATGAAAACTTTATTCTTATATAAATAAATTAAATAGTTTAATTAATTATGAATTCATAACCAATAAAATTCAAAGATTCACCTTTTTAAATTTTTAACTTTTCAATGTTTGAAATAGAAAAAATTAAAGAAAAAAAGAAAAAAAAGGAAGCAACATTTAGTCAGAATGTTGACAATTAAATGGATGGATGAAATGATAGGAAATGACATGAAATGACAGGAAGTGATGAATGAATGAATGAATGAATGAATGAATGAATTTTATTATAAGAATACTTAAATAATATAAATATATTCTAATGTATAAATATGAGAAAATATACTAAAATACTTGGATAAGTGATGAAAATAATGTGTTGAATCCTTTTTTATTAATGATATCTGAACTTTTTTTATTTTTATTATTATTTTATTTTTTTTTTTTTTTGTAATAAAAACTGAAGAAACTATTTCCAAGGAGGTGAAATACATATATATATATGTATTATACGTTTTGAAGGTAGTGATAGGAATATATTTAATAGTATTTTTATATATTTAGATTTAATTTTTTTTTTTCAGGATAAAAAAAAAAATTCAAATTGTTTGCAAATAGTTTTAAATATAAAAATATTACTAATTATTTATAAAATAATAGAAAATTATACATTTGGTATTTTTTTTTTTTTTTTTTTTTTTTTTTTTTTTTTTTTTTTTAATTTATATTTTTATTTTATTTTTATTTTTTATTTATTTATTTAATATTTAAAAGATGAGTTTAATTATTATTAGGAAATAATAAATTCTTTTTTTCTTCATATTAATAAAAAAAATATTATTATTATTATTATTATTATTATTATTATTATTATTATTATTATTATTATTAATTATTATTATTATTATTATTATTATTATTATTATTATTAATTATTATTATTATTATTATTATTATTATTATTTTGTTCTAAATTAGCCTTGGTATGAATAAGTATCTTAAAATGATGAAATATTATTTCAAAAAAAGTATTTCATTTGGTACTGTGGCGTATTACAATAATGGTGTTTTAAAATAATAATAAACCAACAAATAAATAATTAAATATTATTAATAAAAATATAATAATAAAAATATAAAGATACTATTTTTATAAATAGCGTAATTGCTTAAAATATAAAGAATTTTAATGATCTTTTCATCTGGTTATTGTTATATTTTTAATTATTATAAATGATCAATTTTAATCTACATTTTTTTTTTTTTTTTATTATATATATTTTATAATTAATATTTATTCAATTTTTTAATTTTAATTCTAAATAATTAAATTTTTCTGTTTTTCTAATGTAACTGATATGTATAAAAGTGTTTTGAATTTTTTTTTTTTTTTTATTTTTATTATTTAAAAATAAAATATTTTATTTAATTATTTATTATTTATTATTTATTATTTATTTATTCAATTATTTATTTATTTTATTATTTATTTATTTTATTATTTATTTATTCAATTATTTATTATTTATTATTCAATTATTTTATTATCTATTTATTTTATTATTTATTATTTAATTATTTAATTATTTATTTTAGATTAAAAAATTATGGCTTTAAATAACAATTTAAAAATGCCACATTCCAATTGCTAAATCATAATCAATATTATACTAAACGGTAAATATTCTCTCTATATAATAATAATAATAATAATAATATAATAATAATAATAATAATAATATAATAATAATAATAATAATAATATAATAATAATAATAATAATAATAATAATAATAATATAATAATAATAATAATAATATAATAATAATAATAATAATAATAATAATAATAATAATAATAATAATAATAATAATAATAATAATATAATAATAATAATAATAATAATAATAATAATAATATAATAATAATAATAATAATAATATATAATAATAATAATAATAATAATAATAATAATAATAATAATAATAATAATAATAATAATAATAATAATAATAATAATAATAATAATAATAATAATAATAATAATAATAATAATAATAATAATAATAATAATAATAATAATAATAATAATATTAATATTAATAATAATAATAATAAATAATTTTATAAATATATTCAGTAAAAGGTTTAATGGAATTTTTTAATTTACATTTATCAATTATTGATATTATTTAAATAAATATTTAGATAAATAGTATTTTATAGCTTCTATATATATATATATATATTTAGATAAATACCATTATGTATATAATTATATATGTTAGTAATTAATATTATTTTCTTATCTCAATAGATATAAATTTAACATAGATTATCAATATATTTAAGTAATAATAACGGAATTTATTAAACCAAAAATAAAGGCTGTTATTGTCTTTGCTAATAATAATAATATCAAATCAAATTTTCTGTATTAAAATACTATTTATTAATTATATATATTGTTTTTTAAATTAAATAATTAAATAATTAATAGTAAAAATGGGCTATTGAAGTATATTTTGTACTATATATAAAAAAAAAAAAAATTAAAATAAAATAAGAAATAAAAATAAAAGAATGAAAGAAAAAAAAAGAGAAAAATAAAAAAAAAAAATAGGATAAATAGTTAATGACCATTTCAAATGTCATGGACATAGTATATGACATATAGGATAGTATTAATGGTAAAAATGATTTATATTTTGTTATTTTCATTTTTTCATTTTTTTTTTTTAATATTCTTGTAAATATTGTTTTATTTTTGTTATTATATTTTTATTTTTATTTTATAATTATATTTTTTTTTATTTTTTATTTTTTATTTTTTATTTTTTTTTTTATACATCTTCGTTTGCTTTATTATTTACTAATTAATCAATATTCTCTCAATTATATTAAGCAAGGTTGTTTCAGTAATGGATAACGATTAAGAAAAAAAAAATTTTTTTTTTTTATTTATTAAAATTTTGTATTTTTCAATTTTATTATTTTAAATTTTTAAGATTCATTTTTTTTTTTATAAAACATGAATTTAATACGTTTTTGGTAAGGATTTTAACGAGTTATCATTCTCACTACAATACACCTACATACATAAATATATATATATATATATATATTTTTTTTTATTCTGAATACTCTTTAAAAAAAATTCTCTTTTAATAAATTAATATCTATATAAATGAATCAACTGAAATTAAAAAATTTTTTTTAACGACAGTAAAAATTGTTTTATCTTTATTAATTAAATAGTTAATAAAATACATGTAATAAAAAGAAAAAAAAATTAAACAAAAAAAAAAAAAAAAAAAAGCACAAAATAAAATAAAATAAAATAATGGTATAATGTATTCTAGTTTCATTTAATTAAATATCAGTAAAACTTCACACTTCACAAGGGCATTATTATACTGTAGTACAATATAATTATTTTTGACTTCAAAATGTCAGTCATAATTTTAAGATACGAAATTTATGATCTTCATTGGTTACACTAGCCCTGCTGGCCTGTCTTACTGTTTCTTCAGTATTGACGCTCTTGGTAGTAGTAGTAGTAGTAGTAGGATTCGATTTGAACCTATTGAACAGAGACCACTGTTGGTCAATAGCAATCGGTATAATCGATTGAAGAAGAGCCGCAGTAACCACCAAGAATGGAGTATTAGAATAAGCACCTGATTTTCATCTGGCACTTCAATAGATTCCTTCCATTCTCTTGTTACTGCTGTTAATACTTCTTCCCCCTCCAAAGAAGGAAATTAAACATTTTTTTTTCACACATACTTGAATCAACCTACACATTATTTTCAATACTATTACACTAACATTACTAATAATACTATTACTAATATTATTATAACTATTATTACTATTAACTTTTAATTACTGTTACTATTACTATTAACGTTATCAATTGTTAGGTTGCCACGGTTAAAAAACGTTACATTGTTTATTACTTTTATAACATGGTCAAAAATTAGGACACACTTGATTGATCTATTTTTTTTTTTTACAGCTTTTTTTTTTACAGCTTTAGCAATTCTAGAATCTAATCCTATATTTATTTCGTGCTCTCTCTATTGCCAATAGAAACCATATGAAAAATCAGAATATTCATAGCAAAGTTTTTTTTTTTTTTTTTTAAAAAAAATCTAATGCTTTCTTTCGAATTTTTTTTATCATAAAAATTCAGCTTTAATAGAATTTAATTTTCATATCTCTTTTCCAATAAAAAAAAAAAAAAAAAAAAAATAAAAAAAAAAACTTAGGGTTAGCCCTAACCCTAAAAAAACTTGTTTTCTCTATCGTTGTTACTACCTACCTCTTTTTTTTTTTTTTTTTTTCTCTAGTTTTTACATTTTAAGATGCCTGCTTTCGTTTCTTTTCGTCCATGCAAATTATTTTCCTAGATTTTGAAATATTTATTAACTTAAAAAATAGTAAAATAATTACAATTTGAATTTTTTCCAATTTTTTTTTTTTTTTTTTTTCAAAAACATTAAACATTTGATTTGAGACAAAAAAAAGTACATACATGCACACTTTGCTGATAATGGGAAGAATATTTAAAATCTTTAGAAATAGAATATACAGTACCGTAATAAAAAGATTTTGGCTTTGTGGTAAAAAAACCTGCAATCTATCATAAATTCTTTATTTATTTAATTAAATTTTTCTGAGTTATTATTTGTTCTCTCTTTATTATTGAACCGAGTAAAAGGTGCAAAAAAAGTTTAGAGACTTTTTACTAAGCACAAATAGGAGTTAATGATATATATCTTTTTATAAAATGGAATTAGGAATTTTTGAATTTTGAAAAGAAGAAAATTATTAACAGAGAAAAAAAAAAAAAAAACAAAGAAAAATTTTGAGGGAGTGACTTTAGTGTTAAGTAATTTAAAAAAAAATAAAAAAAAAATTTTTTTTTTTATGTAACAAAATCCAATTCAACAACCCTAGATGAATTTTTTTTTTTTTTTTTTTTTTTTTTTTTTTTTTTTTTTTTTTTTTTTTTATTTGAAAAATGCTAAGAAAATTTTGTAAATCAAAATTAAAATTAAACAACAACAATAATAATAATAATAAATAAAAATAATAAATAATAATAAATAATAAATAATGAATAATGAAAAAAAAAAAAATAAATAATAAAATAAAATAAAATAAAATAAAATAAAATAAAATAAAATAAAATAAAATAAAATAAAATAAAATAAAATAAAATAAAAATAATAGTAGAATATAAATGTTAAGTATAGATTGAATAAAATAAAATAAAATAAATAGTAAGATATAAATGTTAAGTACAGATTAAATAAAATAAAATAAAATAAATATTAGAATTTAAATGTTAAGTACAGATTGAATAAAATAAAATAAAATAAAATAAATAGTAGAATATAAATATGAAGTACAGATTGAATAAAATAAAATAAAATAAAATAAATAGTAGAATATAAATGTTAAGTACAGATTGAATAAAATAAAATAAAATAAAATAAAATAAATAGTAGAATATAAATGTTAAGTACAGATTGAATAAAATAAAATAAAATAAAATAAAATAAATAGTAGAATATAAATGTTAAGTACAGATTGAATAAAATAAAATAAAATAAAATAAAATAAATAGTAGAATATTAAATATAAAGTACAGATTGAATAAAATAAAAATAAAAATAAAAATAAAAATATTAATAAAACTGTTTTATATATATATATAAATAAGCAATAATTTTAACAAAAAAAATTTTTTTATTATAATTATTTATTTATTTATTTTTCAATTAATATAATTTTTATTACTACTATACTTTATCTATTTTCTATTTGTTTAATATATATATATATATTTTTTTTATTATATATTTATTTTATTAAACTTTTTTTTTTTTTTAATAATAATCATAATAATTATTATTATTATTATTATTATGATTATGATTATGATTATGATTATTATTTTTTTTTTACTAAATAATACTACTAATACTAATATTTTATTATTAAATTTAAATAAAAGAGAAAAATAAAAAATAAAAAAAAAAAAATTGTATGTTAAGAGTAGATAAACATATAGTGATATAGTGATATAGTGATATAATGATATTGGTATATATATAGATATTGTAATATTTATAAAAAATAAAAGTCTTTTTTTTTTTTTTTTTTTTTTTTTTTTTTTTTTTTCAAAGTATAGAGATTAGATTAAGAGTATAAAAAATAAAATCTAAAGGGGTAAAAAGTGTATATATATATATTTATATATATGCTAAATTTCCTCTATTTTTTTTATTTTTTTTACTCTATTTTCTTTCTTTCTTTTTTTTTTTTTTATCCTATTTCTTTTCTTTTATGATTACTATTAACTATTTCTCTCTAAAAATATATATCTTATATAATATAAATAGATTTTTTTTTTTTTTTTTTTTTTTTGCTTAATTATATTAATTTTATTTATTAATTATTATTATTATTATTACTATTATTATTACTATTATTATTAATTATTATTATTATTATTATTATTATATATTAAAAAAAAAAAAAAATTGTTATTATTATTTATTATAGGATTGATAATAGGTGAATTTTTTTTTTTTTTTTTTTTTTTTTTTTTTTTTTTTTGGTATGATTTTTATAATAATAGCCGTAACAATAACAACAACAACGTTAACAATAATAATGATACTATATATTATAAAAATAAAAATATAATTAAAAAAATTTAAAAAATAAAAAATTTAAAAAATTAAAAAAAAAAAATAAAATAAATAAAACTTTTTTTTTTTTTTTTTTTTTTTTTTTTTTTTTTTTTTTTTATCAAGAATCTCTTAATTTAATTTGATGTTGTGCCCTCTTGGATTTTTTATAATATTTTAATACCTCTTTTCGTAGATCTTTTGAGGTTTTACCATCAGTATAATCGGATTCTTTTGAAAGTTCTTGACGTACGTCACTCGGACGACTTTTACTTTCTCCTTTACGAAAACAAAAATGTAATAGGAATTGCCCCTTTTCTCTTTTTTCTGGATAGGCATTAAACCAGTCAGGGGGTACAATCACATAATGCTTGTCCTCCTTATATTCTATTAATACATTATTAATACCGGTTTCTTCCCCATACTTAAAATACGTACTATTATTAAAATAGGTGTACGAGCCTGCACGTAATATGAAGTTAAGTGACCATGGATGTACTCGAATGAAAAATACTCCCGAATTAAGTCCTTGACGATCAGCTGCAATTAAATGTACTTCATTATCAATCGGTAAAAACGTTTGTAATTTTATATTTGGATTGGCCAGAATAACATCTCCATCTACCCAACTATTCATTTATAAATTATATATATATAAATATATATATATAAATATAAATATATTTATATAATTAAATTATTAAAAAGAAATATAACCAAAAAAAGAAAAAAAAACAATAAAATAAAAAATAAAAAATAAGAAATAAAAAATAAATATAAAATATAATGATATAATGATTTCATATTTTGTAAGATGAATTGAATTGAATTATATATATATATATGTGTGCGTTGAATATTTATATAAATATTTTTTAAAAAAAAAAAAATAAAGTGATGTATTGATTAATATCATAGAGACAAAAATATAGAGAAATATAAATATATAAATAAATATATAGATAAATATAAATATAAAATATATAAATATAAAATATATTAATATATAAATATAAATAAATATAAAATATATAAATATGAAACATATAAATATGAAACATATAAATATGAAACATATAAATATATAAATATATAAATATGAAATATATAAATGTAAATAAATATAAATATATAAATAAATATATATATTTTTTATTTTAATAAAGTAAAATAAATGAAAATAATATTTTATAAAATGGTTGGTTCATAAATGTTAAATTGATAGATGTATCTTTTATTTTTGTTATTATTTATTAATTAATTAATGATTAATAAATCTATAACTATATTTTAATAGATTTTTTTTTTTTTTTTTTAACATTTTAAAATAATAATTTATTAAATAGATATATTTAAGTTTTTGAAATATTAATTAAAAAAAAAAAAAAAAAAAAAAAAAAAAAAGATTTTTGAAAATTAAATAACTTACAATACCCAGTCATATTCTTTTTCTTTTAAACCTCTTAGTATGGCTTCAGTAATAACATGTATTTTCATATAAAATGGTTCCTTTTCTCTATCATACCTCTGATTATTAAAAAGAAAACGATATCCATGAATATTTGAATATTGAAAAAATTCACTGATTGCATGTTCTACAAAAGAATTTACTTTAACTGTTTCTGAATACATAACAATAGCTACTTTTTGATTTAAATCAATATTTGAAGGTTGGTCTTCCTCAGCAGACTCTTTTGACATCAAAGAATAAATATTGACTTTTGTACCATCATCAGAATCTCTATCCACAGTAATAGGTCCGTTATTATTATCTGCAGAGAGTGGCATAAAGCCACTTACTGTATTGATATGATTATATATTCTTTTTCGTTTTTCATTCACTTGTATTAGTTCATTTTCTTTTAAAATATTTCTAATGGTGAACTTTGAAGTAAAGTACATTAGTATAACACATGTCAGAATATTAAGAATAGTTTTACGTTTACTTTTTCTTACATATATTGCCATAGTGATTGTCAAAAAAAAAAAAAAAAAAAAAAAAAAAAGAATAAAAATAGGAATAAAAATAAATTGTACGAAATAATTATTTATTTACTCTTTCACTTTTGTAAAAATAAAAAATTTAAGAAAAAAAAAAAGTTTATAATTCTATAATTCTTAATTTGACTAATTTTTTTAAAATAAAAAAATTAAAATAAAAAAATAAAAAATAAAATTAATAATAAAAAAAATAATAATAATTTTTGAATAGTTTTTTATTTTTCTTCAAAATAATTAGTTATAATTTAATTAATATCTTTGACATATATATATATATATATTTTTATTATTATTATTATTTATTATTTCTTAATTTTTATCTTTATTTTATTTATTTTATTTTATTATTTATTTTTTTTTTTATACTTTTGGTATTTTCTTTTTCTTTCGCTCTATTTTGTTCCGTTCTGTTCTGTTCTGTTTGGCGTTTTTTTTTTTTTATTTTTGATTATATTAATTTATTCTATTGATATTTTTTTTTATATTTAGTAAAGATGAAATTTATTCTATTGAATATTTTTTTTGTTAAAGATACTAATTGTTATATTTTAAAATGAATATATTTAATATTTTTTTTTTTTCTCCTTAAGTTAAATTAAATTAAAATATAAATTGTAATATTAATTTATTATTAATATTATTATTATAGCAATAGTAGCAATAAAAAAAAAGTTAACAATAGTAATAGTGAAAGACTTCAGTAGTAGTTGATTATATTTAACGTATTTAACGAAATTGTATTTATAAAATTTATTTTAATTTTTTTTTTTTTTTTATTTGTTTTAATATTTATTTTATTTTTTTTTTAATTTATTTTTTATTTTTTATTTTTTGAAACCCTTTTTTTTTTTTCTTCTTTTTTAAACCAAAAAAAAAAAATATATATATATACATATATATATATATAATAAAATAAAAATAAAAATGAAAAATCTAATAAAAAAATAAATAAAAGAATTTATTAAATATAAATTTTATAAATATAAAAAAAAAAATAAAAAAAAAAAAAATTTTTTTTAAAAAAAATTAAAAAAATAAATTATTAAATAAATAAATTTTATAAATAATTCATTATTTTTTTTTATTGATTTTTAATTATTGTATTAAACTAATTTTTTTTTTTTTTTTAAAGAAAGTATATGTTAGAATATGAAATTATATCAAATAATATATATATATTTATATATATTATTTATTTTTAAACAATATATACTATTATATTTTTTTAAAGTATTTTTAGATAATAAGCGTTAATAGATTTTTTTTAACTATTTATTTTAAGTAATAATCGTTTATAGTTTTTTTTTTTTTTTTTTTTATAAAGAATTTTAAATAATAAGCGTTAATAGATAATACAGTGTATTAAAAAGATTTTAAATTAATCTATATATTTTATTCCAAATGTATATTTAATATTAATTTTTTTTTTTTTTTTTTTTTTTTTTTGTAAATATTAAAAAATTACTAAGGTATGACTATTAAAAATTAAGGTCTTACTGAATTGGTAAAATTGATCGGGTGAAATCATTCTTCCATGGATCATCTCTAATATGTTATATAAAATATGAGCTTGCTTTGGCCGATTTTGACAGTAATCTTCTATATCTTCTTGGGTGACATGATGAATGACCTTTTGAATGGCGTTGGTTTCCTGTTGACAATAATATTTAATCTTCGAGATAATATTGTTCAAGTTATTTTCTTTGGTGATGAGATAGTCTGAATTAATGTCATTTTCAATTTCATCAAAACATAGAGAATAGATTAAAGAGGCAATAAAATGTTCATCTTCTTCCTCTAATAAATCCGTTTTATTAGTGGAAGAAGATTTAATATTATTATGTAATTCAGTTACTGGAATTGATTTATTACTATTATTACTATTATTATTATCACTATTTTGACTTTTGATTGAAAGACTTATCTGAAAATATAAATCTAAATCATTGACTTTTAAATAAATAAATTTTTGACGTGTACCTAATCTTTCTTTCAATTTTTCATTATAATTCTTTTTCAATTTATGATAAATTTTATTTAATTTATTAATATTATTATTAATATTATTATAATTATTATTATTGTGGTTGTTATCATTGTCGTTGTTGTTCTTGCTATTAATACTACTATTACTTCTTCTACTACGAATAGTTGAAGAAGTAGTCGTAGTGGAAGAGGAAGAGGAGGAGGAGGAGGAGAAAATATCATGATAATAATTAAAATAATAAGGATTAATTGGACTTTCAATCCAGGTTTGATGTGAAGTATTTTGAATTAGCTTTCCATGGGTATTGAAGGAATGATTTGAAAAAGAAATAAAAAGAGAAATATAAAATGTAGAGTTCTCTTGAAGCCAATAGGCCTCATAAAATTTTTTAATAAATTTTAAATGATGTATTAAAGCATATTCCAGTAGATAGCAATGTTCCAATTTGGTATAACCTTCTAAAAAATCATAAACTTTTAAATAATTTTTTGTCCTATAGGCATTATATATAAGATTATTGAATAATATTGCGGGTAGTTCATATTTTTGATAACTTGAAGATTCCTTTTTACTATCTTTTGATTCGATAAGATTGAATAGGGTAGGTGAATTTACTAAGGCTATATTTTTCATTTGATGAGTAAGAGAATTAATATCAGAAAAAGTTATGTTAGCATCATTAGTACCACTATCCGTATTAACGTTTGTATTAGTATTAGTATTATTATTAGTTGATGATGATGAGATTGTTATGGGGATTGTTGAAGTAAGCGGAGTAGTAGATCCTAAAACGGATTGAGGGATAAATGAATGATAAATTGGCTCTAAATATAAAGTATAATTTATCATTTTTAGTAAATAGGGTGTATTTTGAATGATAAATTGAATTTTTCGACGACAGAAATATTGAATTGACATTAATACAATATTGTGTGGGAATTTTTTACACTGTTTAGTGAGTTCTGAAGTACTTATAGCAGAATGACCCTGCTGAAATAATTCATTTAATTTATCAAAAATAATAGAAGTTATGGATGTTTTTATGTACGTTTTATAATCATTTGAATAAGTGAGATCCTTAAGATCTTGAAATTCTTCTAATCGATTTTTTTTAATGATACTTTCGATGGAGGAATTACGTATAAATTGAATCACAGAATCAGAATACTTTTTTTTGATCTCACTTAAATATAATTTTTTATAATCAATACTATACTTAGCATCGTTCTGACATGGAATATTAGGATTATACGCCATATAAATATAAATTTGAATAAATCTTTCTTCTGGAGGAAGATGCTCATGAGTATCTAATCGACAAGTTCTTCCAATTACCTGATGAATTCTTTCATAATTCCAATGAGGCGTAAAAATATGAACTTGTCGAACATTTTTAATATCTAGAGCTTCAGATGTCACCTCACTACCAATTAATATTTTAATGAGTTCACCATGAACATTTTCTTGACTATTAAATAGTTGAAGTCGTTCATTTAAATTGGGACAAAGTTGTTTATCACCACTGATAAAGGTAAAATTCCAATATTTTTTACCAATTTTTTCATTTACATTTATTTCTTTATTGAATTGATCCCTTCTTTCTTTTGCTTTTTTAACTTCATTTAAATGAGAAAAACTATGAACATAATAATATCCTAAGCAACTTAATAAAGCTGCTATATAATTAATTCCTGTTCCATCAACAAGATTACAATAAATAAAGACAGGTCCATTGATAGGATTATTACAATTTATTTGTTCTAAAAAATAGTTTAATTTACAATTGAATTGATCTAGATCTTGACAGTAGTATTCCAATTGTTTTTGAATCTCAGGATTAGTATTAACTATTCCTTTCTCCACATTCCAAACATATTTATTAGTTGATTTTGAGGTGTCTGATGTATTTTTCTTTTCCTCTTGAACAGGATAACCTAAACTAGCTTTAACGTAGTCAATACCATAAGGATTAATGCAATTAATTGAGGATTTATAGAAATCCAATTGTTTCCCTTTCATTGGAATTTTAACTATTTTTTTAGAAATACCTGGTATTACTTCACCCATATAATATTGTTTTATAAATGCATTTTCAGGAGAATAATAAGAAACTCGTCCTTTCAATAAAGGATAAATATCATTTGGAGAAATATATTTAGTATTGACTTCTGGATTAATGAATTTAATTAAATTTTTAATTTCATCAGAATTATCAAAAATAGGGGTCGCAGAAAGGAACACCACTCTTCCATTTTTAATAATAGATAAAAATTGACTTAAAATTCTAAACATTTTTTTATCTAATTTATCCTCCGAATTACGAAAATGATGAAATTCATCAATTATTATAAGTCTTTTATCATATACTCTAAATAGTTCTTTTGAATCTTTTATTTTGAAATATTCATCTTCCATTGATTTTATATTACTACAAAATGAATTATATGTATTAAATTCAATATTTTTGTCAGTAAACTCCTGATAGGCATTAGGCCGTGTAAAATCTGTATAATTATATCTATACCATTTAGCAATTTTTTTTTTAAATTCTATAATTGTTTCTTTATTTTTAACTAAAATAAGTGCTTTTTTATTAAATACATTTAAAAAGCTGTTTATTATCCATAGTGCTACGAATGTCTTTCCTGTACCAGTAGAATGATAAATTAAAATACGTTTTATTTTTTTATTATATGGTTTGAAATAACGTACAGGTAACGCTTGATAATATTTCATTCCATAGTAAGATTCTAAAATTGTATTATTTTCAGTAACTTCTGCAAATTCTTTATATTTTCCTAAATGATCAATATCTGGATAATCCATCATAAGTTAAAAAATTTAAATAATCATACTAAATAAATATATGAATGTACATATTTTATAAATATAAATATATTCAAATAAAAGATAGTAATTAATAATAAAAAATATTTCTTTAATAATACAATTAATTAGAGAAATAATAATTTTATTATTATTATTATTATTATTATTATTATTATTATTATTATTATTATTATTATTATTTATTACTATTATTATTATTTTTATTATTATTTTTATTATTATTTTTATTATTAAAAAAAAAAACAAAAAAAAAAGGATATTGTAAAGAGACAAATTTCAAAATTAAACAATTAATAAATTATTATTATTATTTAATATTTAGTTGAGCTTTAAATATAATACTTAATTTAATATATAATTAATGTATTTTTATAATTGAATGGAAATAAAAAAAAAATAAAAAAGATATTTCAAGACTATTTATTAATAATTTATTTAAATATACTATAATTACTATAATTTATATATATTTTTTTAATTTATTTTTTGAAATTCATAAAACATTTTAATATTAATTATGAAAAAGAAGAAAGGCTTTAATCAATATAAGTATAAACGTATATATATATTTAAGATAAGAAAAGAGATTTTAAATTATGTTACCATTAAGGCATTTCAAATTCAAAATTTTCAAATATTTTTCTTTTAATAAAGAATAAATTTTAATTAATTAAATGAAAGAAAATGAAAAAAAATTGAAAAAAAAAATTTTTTTTTTAATATTCATATATTTATATTAATAATTATTATTTAATTATTATAATTAATTTAAAAAAAAATTTTTTTTTCTGAAATTATTTATATATGTACATATATATAAATATATATATATATATATATTTTTATGTCCATATATATAAAAGAATTTATTAATTATACATGCTTTTAATCTTTTAATCTTTTAATGTATACCAAAAAGAAAATTTAATTAATTTCTTTTTTTATTTTTTTTTTTATTTTTTTTATGATATTTTTAATAATCTTTATATCATATATAAGTTATAAAAATATGGAATTATTTAAAAATAATTTTATTTTTCACATAAATAATTTTTATTTTTTTTATTTTTTTTTTTTTTTTTACTATTTCGTCTTCATCTTTTTCTCTTATGTACTGAGTAAGAAACAATATGAGTACCATGCCATGTTTTAAATTCATCCTGTAATATATCCATGGCAATTCCCTGTTGTTTTATCATCATTAAATTATCAAATTTGGTTACAGTGACATCAATCATATTTAAACTAACATATCTATCTATTTATATAAATTTAATATTGCAATAATAAATATTATTTATAATAATAATGTAAAGAAAAAAAAAAAAAAAAAAAAAAGGAAACATTTTATAATAATTAATATATGTAAAGTAAAAGAAAAATAATTATTTTGTTTACCTAAAATATCTTTTACTTTAAAAATAATTGTTGGTTCAAAATTTGCTCCTAATTTACTAATAACAGCTTTCCTATTATAGAGTCAAAGCACCTTCATAACGAATATAAAATGGTGTTGCATGTGTCAAAATTGTTAAACTTTTTTGGTGATTCTGTAGATTTTTTATTATTAATAGACTCTATTCCTGATAAACAAGTCTTGCTTTTTATTTGTACCCTAAAACTTTTTTAATAAGTTTGAAGTAGTTTAAAAATTTGTATATATGAATTAGAAATTGATAAATAGTACCATTGTATTATAATAGAATGCTTTCTTGGAAGAGATATTTGATTTTTAGTTAAATTTAATAAATTATAACAGAAATTAATTAAATGGGTTAAAAAAGATTTTAAAATATTTCTTGTTATATTAGGATATATATTTTTTTAAGAAATTTATTTTTTTTCTATTATAATTATTATTATTATTATTATTATTATTATATAAAATATTTATATTTACATATATAGAATATTTTTTTTAAAAAAAAAAACATAATAAATATTTAAATACATCATATATTTATTAAAAAATACTATTAATGTAGATACATCTAAAGTGTTTTTTTTTTTTTTTTTTTTTTTTTTTTTTTTTGATTTTTGATTTTTGATTTTTGATTTTTGATACATTTTTCTTAAATTTAATATAAAAGTTTAAAAATAAATTAAAAAAAAAAAAAAATAGTTAAGAACTTTAAATAATCAATCAATTAAAAATAATAATAATAATAATAATAATAAAGAATTTTAAATATAAATAAAATTTAATATTTATTAATATAATTTAATAATAATTAAAATCCATTTTCAAAAAAAAAAAAAAAAAAAAAAAAAAAAAAAAAAAAAATTAATTTTGTTTATAAGGTCATTCACACTAAATAATATCATTTATTATTTTCCCCTTAACTTTTCAAAGAGTTTTTCATATATTTTTTTATTTACATTTTTATTTTATTTATATTTTTATTTTATCTTTATTTTCTTTAATTTTGAACAAATATTTAATAATTTTTTTTTTTTAATTAATATATATTATAACTTTGGATATAATGTGTTTTAAACTATGACCATCTTTTCTATTTCATTTATTAAATAAATAATATAATACAATATATACTTTGTATGGTATGAATCTATTTGTATGAATAAATTAATATGAATAATAAAATGACATAGTTGGATTGTAATAATGATATATATATATATATAAAAGAAAAAATACTTGAATAGTGAATAATTATTAAGGTATATTAATTATTATTTAGTTACTATTTTTCTTTTTAATTTATATTGTTCTTATATATTTCATGAAAAGAGAAATAATTTTTTCTATAATAATTATATATATCTATAATTTTCAAGAATTTATTTAATATATATAATAATTGTTACTTTATTTTTTTATTATTATTTTTTTTTTCCTTTTAACATATTTATATTATTAAATTAAATATATATTTCTTGATATATAAAAGAAAATAAAAATTTGTCTTTAGTTATTATTTATTTATTCTTTTTTTTTATTAATACTTTAATCATATATTACTTCACTATTTATTCTATTTTATTTTGTTATTTGAAAAAAAGAAATTTATCTAATAAATATTTCCCATGTTACTTTTACATTGTATTGTATTGGTTATAATATTTTCCCAAGTTATTTTTACATTGTATAGGTTACATCGATAACATCTCCAAGAGTACAAAAGAATAAATATGGTTCTGTTATTAAACGATTACAATTTATTTTTGGATTTAAACGTTTAAATTCTTCTTCAGACATATTATTATCTTTCATGAATCCCTCACATGTAGTACCTTTAAGTACTAATTTCCAATCTTGACATTTAACATATGTACCTCCAATACAAACTTTATCTGATGCTGATAAATCTTCACAAGGAAAACTATTCATACGTTTAAAATCTATTAATTTTATATTAAATTTTTTTGCTATAGATTCACAGGTATCACCTTTATAAACATTATAACCAACTTTACATTTCGTCGGAAAGTCAATATTTTTTGCTTTATACCAAGCTACAAATCCTTTACTTGGTATAATATATAAAAATACAATGATTAAAAATATAAAATTGAAACTAAATTTATTCATTAGGAATTACTTTGAATAATAAATTAGAATAAAGATTGGTTTTTCATATTTTTTTTTATAGTATTATATTTTTTTATCTTCTTCTTCCTATTATTATTTTTTTAACTTATTTATTTAATTTCTTTTTTATTTTTTTTTTTTTTGATATATATTAACTTATAAATACTATTTTTTTTATTATTATAATAAAAATAGGGTATATAGGGTTGCTTTTTATATATATTTATTATTAAATAATTAATATTTCTTTTATTTATTATTTTCCATTCAATTAGTATTAATCAATATTTTTATAATATTTATTATTAGTATTAAATATTATTAATATATTTATTTTTATTACTTTTTTTATTATATTTTTTATTTTATTTTTTATTTTTATTTTCTTTGATATATATATATATATTTTTTTTTTTTGGTTTTAGTTTTGAATTTCTTTTTAGCTTTTTTTGTTTTCTTTTCTTTTCTTTATTTATTAATTATTTATTTATTTTGAACTTTAAATCATAATCTTATGAAAGTTTATACAGATACTATTTCTAACTCTAAATTATTTCAGCCTATTAATAAATAAAAATTATATTACAACAGAGTTTATGTTTTATTATTATTTATTAATAAATACTCTTTTTATTATTTATACTTTTTAAATATACATATATAATAAATATATTTTTTATTACTAATTATTTATTTTTTTTATTTATTATATTTGTTATTTATTATTTGCATGTATAATATATATTATTTATTATTTATTAATTATTATTTATTATTTATTATTTATTATCTATTATTTATTATTTATTATTTATTATTTATTATTTATTATTTATTATTTATTATTTATTATTTATTATTTATTATTTATTATTTATTATCTATTATTTATTATTTATTATTTATTATCTATTATTTATTATTTATTATTTATTATTTATTATCTATTATTTATTATTTATTATTTATTATTTATTATTTATTATTTATTATTTATTATTTATTATTTATTATTTATTATTTATTATTTATTATCTATTATTTATTATTTATTATTTATTATCTATTATTTATTATTTATTATTTATTATTTATTATCTATTATTTATTATTTATTATTTATTATTTATTATTTATTATTTATTATTTATTATTTATTATTTATTATTTATTATCTATTATTTATTATTTATTATTTATTATTTATTATTTATTATTTATTATTTATTATTTATTATTTATTTATTAATTATTATTTATTTATTTATTATTTATTATTTATTTATTATTATTTATTATTAATTATTATTTATTATTCCATTATTTATTAATTATTATTTATTATTATTTATTAATTATTAATTATTATTTATTATTTATTTATTTATTATTTAATATTTATTTATTTATTAATTATTAATTATTATTTATTTATTTATTAATTATTAATTATTAATTATTAATTATTATTTATTATTTATTTATTATTTATTATTTATTATTAATTATTAATTATTAATTATTATTTATTATTTATTAATTATTAATTATTAATTATTATTTATTATTTATTATTTATTATTTATTATTTATTAATTATTAATTATTAATTATTATTTATTTATTTATTATTTATTATTTATTATTTATTATTTATTATTTATTATTTATTATTTATTATTTATTATTAATTATTAATTATTATTTATTTATTTATTAATTATTATTTATTATTTATTATTTATTATTTATTATTTATTATTTATTATTTATTATTTATTATTTATTTATTATTTATTATTTATTTATTTATTAATTATTAATTATTAATTATTATTTATTTATTTATTAATTATTAATTATTAATTATTAATTATTAATTATTATTTATTATTTATTATTTATTATTTATTATTTATAATTTATTATTTACTTTTTATTAATTATTAATTATTAATTATTATTTATTATTTATTATTTATTATTTATTATTTATTATTTATTATTTATTATTTACTATTTATTATTTATTATTTACTATTTATTATTTATTATTTATTATTTATTATTTATTATTTATTATTTATTATTTATTATTTATTATTGAATTATTTATTATTTATAACATCATAATGTTATTATGTTATTATGTTGCTTTTTATTATTTCATTATTTTTATTAGTTCTTATTTCTTATTTTATTATTTACTATTTGAAGCATATTATTTAGTTTTTATATTTAAATTTTCAATGTCAACAACAATAAAATAGATTATAAAAAAAATCAGTGAAAAATAAAAAATTTTAAATTATTTAATCTGAAATAAAAATTTAATATTAAATTAACCTAATTCAAATAAATTTTAAATATTGATTAATGGTTAAATATATTTTTAATTATGATTTAATTTAATAAATATTTATATAATTTTTAAAACGAATGAATAATTAAACATCTAGTAATAAATTTTAAATGCATATATGTTTAAAAATATTTGTATATAAAAAAAAAACATTAATTTAATTATATAGATAAAAAATAATTATTGGTATATTAAAAAAAAGAAAGTTAATCCTTGTGTAATTATTTTACAATAAAGAAATAATACTTTGGTTAACATCATTAATTCTATAATAAATGTAGCAATGGTCATCAAAAATTTTTATACAATTCTAAAAAGAAATATATATATATTAGATTATTTTTATTATTATTTCTTTTTTTTTAATTGAATTATATTAATATCGTTAATTAACAGAAATTCACAATACGAATTTAAAAAACAAAAGTAAAAAATTAAATAAATAAATAAATAAATAAATAAAAATGAAGAAAAAGAAGTAATCGTCAAATAATAAAGTTAATATTATAAAAATAGTTCATTTCATAAATTATAGATTTAATATTAATCTTAAAAAACGCTTTATATACAAGTATTATATATTCTTTATAAAAACCTTACAATAAATATTTTTGTTGGTTTTAATTTAGAATCAAATTATTATATGAATATGGAAACAAAGAATTTAATGTTCATTTAGATAGAGAAGTTTTTTTTTTTTTTTTTTTTTTTTTTTTTTTTTTTTTTTTTTGATGAACAAACACCTTCTGAATTAGCTAAATGAATATTTATTATCAAAAAAGATATATTTATGATATATTTGCAAGCACCTAAATGATCCTCTTGAAAAAGAAATGTGCATAAACAAATGATCCTCTTGAAAAAGAAATGTGCATAAATATACCTCTTGGAGATTCAAATTTTGGAAAAAGGTTGCTGGCATCTTAATAAAAGCTCTTTATGGACTTAAAAAATTTGACCGCCAGTGAAATTTACTTTTTTCTAGCTTTCTTATAAATAACAACTTCATTCAATTAATTTCAGAACCTTGTATTTTTAAGAAAATAGTGGGAGGATTTACGGTATGTATAATTGGCATTGTACGTAGATAATTTGTTAATAACTGGAACTGATAAACATATCAATAGTATTATAATAAAAATAAAGATATCATTTAAAATATCAAAACGCAATGCTGCAGATTCTATTTTAGGAATTGACATTAAAAGAAATAATTTTCTATAATCAATTAATCAGACACAATTTATTAATAATGTTTTAAGAAAAATTTAAAATAAAAAAAAATAAGAGTAGAGCTATTTAAAATGTAATATTAGTTATAGTTTATTTTTTATTTTTAATTTTTTTTTTTTACATTAAAAGTAATAATAATATAATTTTTATTAATATTCTATCCAAAAAAAAAAGAATACTAAAATTATTAAATAATAAGTACTTCATATGCTATTTATTTAAAAGAATTTTTTTTTATGATAAATATAATTTGAAAATTAAAATTAGAAATTTGGACAATTTCCAAATATTTCAATTATTCCAATTGATGGTATAAATCTTTTTTTTTTTTTTTTTTTTAGGATTAAAATGTAAATTTAAAAGTTCTTTTTTTCGAAAATGTACTTGTTGTACCACTGTTACTACTGCTACTAATACTATCTTTAGTTATAATAATATCATTAGAATTTGCATAATCCATTATTAATTTTTTAATTTCAAAATTTTTATTTGCTATCGTTAACAAACTCCTACCATCTACATGTTTCACATTAACATTTAATTTAATAGTATTGCGATTGGCATAATCAATTAGTAATTTCACTAATTCAATATTATTATTAATGACTGCTAATAGAAGCGGATTCTTTTCATTAATATCTAAAGTAAGATGTTTGGAATTGGCATAATCTATTATCTGTCTTACAAATTCAATATTATTTTTATTTATTGCCGACGAAAGTGGTGTTTGTCCAATTATATTTTTCCTATTGATATTTAAAGTAATATTTGTACTGTTAGCATAGTCTATCAGTATTTTCATTATTTCTGTATTATTACTATTGATTACACTTGAAAGTAAATAACTATGGGTGTTTTCAATTTCATTAATACTCAATATAACTTGTTTTGAATTGGTATAATCGATTATCTGTCTTATTAACTCAACGTTATTTTTACCAATTGCTAACAAAAGAGGATTATAGCCAAAAGCATTTTTTTCGTTAAGATTTAGAGTCACATCTTTACTGTTAGCATAGTCAATCAAAACTTTTAGCATTTCTACATTATTATTATTGATTATACTTTGTAATGGATAGTTTCTACTCATGCTCAGTTCATTTATTTTTAATATAATCTGCTTCGAATTAGCATATTCAATCAATAATTTTACACTTTCAATACTATTTTTATTAATTGCTTTCAATAACGGATAATCTCCTAAATTATTTTTTTCATTAATATTTAAAATGATATCATTAGTATTAGCATATTCAATTAAAAGTTTTAACATTTGAATTTCATCATTATGCGAATAAGAAACTTCATTTTTTAATTTAAATCCATAGAAACCATTGTCAATTGAACAAAGTAATGGAAAATTACCATTTTTATCTTTCATATTAATATTTAAAGTAAAATTTTTACTTTCCGCTATATCCATAAATAGTTTCACCATTTTAATGTTACGTCGGCTAATTGCTAGTAATAGTGGAAAACTTCCGGTGTCATCTGTTTTATTTAGGAAACTCTCAACATTTTCAGGCATATTATAATAAAATAAATTTTCAATTTTCTTGAGAACATTGCATTTGATTGAGTTCATCAGTGAATTGAAGACAAATTCTTCACTATTACTATTTTCTTTTTTATTATTGTTTGTCTTTGGGAATAAATAATGCCTTTCTTCGTATTGACTTAATAACTTTTTAATTTCATCATTCTTATTTAAATTATCATTTATAATCTTTTCAATGAATAGAAGAATAATTTTATTTTTTTCTGAGTAATCAATAAGTAATTTTACAATTTCGATATTATTATTGGTATAAGCACAAAAAAGGGGAAATTGTCCATTACTGTTTTTACAGTTAAGAATTAATTTATTGAAATTATTATTGGCATAATCTATTAATAATTTAATTATATTGATATTATTTTTTGAACAAGACACTAAAAGCGGATAATCTCCAGTTTGATTACTTTCATTAATATTCAGTTTCAAGTTTTTATTGGATGCAAAATCCATTAACAATTTTACAATTTCATCATTGTTGTTTTCAACTGCCCTCAATAATAAATAATTTCCACTTTCATTTTTTCCATTAATATCAAATGTAATATCTATATTACTGAAATATTCAATTAACAATTGAATAATTTCACTATTATTAGTTTCTATAAGAGTAGCCAGTAATTTACTGCATCCTTTATTATCACTTTTATCAATATTTAAATTAATATTTTTGTTTTTCGCATACTCTATTAACAATTTCATCAATTCAATATTATTTTTTTCAATTGCTTTTAACAGTGGATAACATCCTTTGTCGTCTTCTTCATTAACATTTAAAATAATATTTACATTATTTGAATAATTAATCAATAATTTTATTGCTTCAACATTCTCACTGGATATAAACAGCAACAAAAATTGCTTATAATATTTAATATCTAACAATATTTTTTTCTTATTAGCATACTCAATTAACAATTTAATTAATTCAAAATAATTATTTAATCTGCATTTTGTAATGTAGAATTTCTAAGTATATCTTTTTCATTAATATTTAAATAAATAATTCTATCGTTGGTATAATCCATTAATAACTTTATCATGTCAATATTATCATTTAAAACGGCATACTTGAATGGCGAATTTTGATAACCAATTATTCTATTGACATTTAAATAATAGTTTTTTTCCATTGTATAATTCACTAATAATTTTACCATTTCAGTATTGTTTTTCTCGGCTGCCTTCAATATAGGATTATATTCTTCCTCACCAATTTCATTTATGTTTAAAATGATATCTTTACTCTTGGCATAATCAATTATTAATTTTACCATATCTAAATTATTATTCGTAATTGCTTCTAACAATGGGAATTTTCTTTTTTCGTCTTTTTCGTATAAATCCAGTAGACGATTCTTTTGATTTGATTCATCAATTAATAATTTTACCATTTCGATATCATTTTTCTTTACGGTTTGCAATATCGGAATCAAATTTGAGTCTTTACTGATACTATTTGGTAATCGTTCATCCTTAATATTCAAATTTAAATTTTTATCGATTCCATATTGCACTAATAAAATTAAAATTTTTTTACTTATTTTTGAGGTATCTTTCACATCACCATCACTGATATTTAGAGTGAAATTTTTTTTATGAGAATAATCTATTATTAAATTAACTATATCCATTTTGTTTTCATAAAGCGCTAGCTTAAAAAGACTATCTTCATCTTTCTTCATCATGTTAACAAGAATTAAATAATTTGTATTATAGGAATATTCAAATAGTAATTTTAGTATCTCTGCATTACGCGATTCACATAGTTTTACTAGTATTTCAGGTTTATTAATATCAATGTAATTAATTTTACTATTTGCATAGTTAATTAATAATTTAATCATTTCAATACTGTTATTTTCAATGGAATTTAATAATGGATTATGATTATTATTGTTACTTCCATTGATATCGAAAAAAATATTTTTAGTATTTGCGTAATCGATTAATAATTTTACTATCTCTATATTATCTTTTTCAGTTGCTTTTAATAAAGGATAATTTCCATTTGAATCTTTTTCTTGAATATTCAAAGTAATATTTTTGCTATTTGCATAATCAATTATTGATTTTACCATCTGAATATTATTATTTTCAACGACCTTTAACAACAGATAATTTCTTTTAAAATATTTTTCTTGAATATTCAAAGTAATATTTTTTCTATTTGCATAATCAATTAATAGATTAAGCATTTCAACATTGTTATTTTCAATTGATTTTAATAATGGGCAATATTTGAAATTGTCATAATCATTAATATTTAATGTAATATTTTTATTATCAGCATAATCAATGAATAATTTTACCATCTCTATGTTATCTTTTTCAACTGCTTTTAACAATGGATAATTTTTATTCATATCTTTTATTTGAAGATTTAATGTAATATTTTTACTATCAGCATAATCAATTAACAATTTTACAATCTCTATGTTATCTTTTTCAACTGCTTTTAACAATGAATAATTTCCATTTGAATCTTTTTCTTGAATATTCAAAGTAATATTTTTGCAATTTGCATGATCAATTAATAATTTTACTATTTGAATGTTGTTATTTTCAATTGATTTTAGTAATTGACAATATGAGAGATTGTTATTATAATAATTATTATTAATAGTAATATTTTTACTATCAGTATAATTAATTAAGAATTTTACCATTTCTATGTTGTCTTTTTCAATTGCTTTTAACAATAGATAATTGAAATTATCTTGAATACTTAAAGAAATATCATGATTAATTAATAATTTTACCATCTCCATGTTATCATTTTCAACTGCATGTAACAATGAATAATTTCCATTTGAATCTTTTTCTTGAATATTCAAAGTAATATTTTTGCTATTTGCATGATCAATTAATAATTTTACCATCTGAATATTATTATTTTCAATGGCCTTTAACAACGGATTTTTTCCAGATTTATCTCTTTCATAAATATTTAAAGTGATATTTTTACTCTCAGCATAATCAATTAATGATTTTACTACATCTATATTATTTTTTTCAATTGCTTTTAACATCAGATAATTTTTATTATTATTATTCGATTTATAAGTATCGATAATAATATTTATTTTATTAGCATATTCTATTAACAATTTTGTTATTGGAATATTATTTCTTTTTAGAACTGTTAATAACGGTTGCTCAGTAATATGTCCATAATAATTAGATCCATCGTTAGTATATCCATAATTTATGTTTAATAAGTTACCATTTTTTTCTGAATAATCCATTAATAAATTGAGAAATTCAATATCATTATGATTAATAGCTAATAAAAAAAGATCATTAATTGGTTTCATTTTTTCGTTTGAGTATAAAGTTATATTTTTATGGATAGAATATTCCACTAGTAGTTTCATTATTATAACATTATTATCACTAAAAGCTCTCTGGAAAGGTGAATATTTATATTCATTTTCTTTCCCATTAATATCTAAAACAATGTTTTTACTGTCAGAATAATTAATTAATAGTTTAATTGTTGTCATATCAGAATTTTTTATAGCTTGGTAAAATGGAGAGTACCCGTATTCAACTTCGATTCCGTTTATGTCTAAAATATAATCATGCTTATTAGCATAATTAATCAATAATTTTATAATTTTAATACTATTATTTTTAATTGCCTTTAACAGTACTAATTTATTAATATTTAAAGGAAAACCTATTTCATTTTGGGAGTCAATTAATAATTTTACCATTTCAAAATTATTATTTTCAATAGCATTCAAAAGCGGAAAATAACTTTTACTTTCTATTTGATAATTATTTATATGAGTATACCATCTATTTGAATCATTGATTAATAATTTAACCATTTCAAGGTTATTTTGTTATTTTGTTGTACGGCTTTCGAAAATATAAAATCATCATCAAAAGATTGATATAAATCATAGATGAATTTTTTTCCATAATCATAATTGATTAATATTTTTATCATCTCCGTATTGTTATTTGAAACAGCGTTATATATAAGAAGAGAGATATCTATACGATCATATATATTATTATAATATTTACAAGTATTACATGAATAATCAATTAAAATTTTTAATATTTTCATATTATCATTAATAGTTGAATATAGTAATGGATTTTCACCGCATTTAATTTTATCAAAAATATTAAATATTATAATATTTTTACTCACTGCGTATTCAATTATTAATTCAATTATTTTTAAATTATTATTTTTAGCAGCGAATAAAAGGGGATAATTTCCGTCCTTGTTTTTTTCATTAATATTTAAATTTAAATTAACACGATTTGCATACTGAATTAATGAATTAATCATTTCTATATTATTGTTTTCCACAATTGTACAAAGAGGATAATCATTATTTGCATTTTTTTCATTAAGTTTTAAAATAATATTCTTATGAGTGGCATATTCAATCAATAACTTAAAAATATCATTATTATTCTTTTGGCATGAGAGTAATAATGGGTAATCACTATTTTTATTTGATTCATTAATTTCTAACAAAATATCATTATTTTTGGCATAGTTAAATAATAAATTGATAATATTCATACTACTACTATTGTCGTTATTATTATTATCATTATTATTAGGACTCATATTATTAATAATTGTTAAAAGAGGATAATTTCCGTTGCCATCTTTATCATTTATATTGAGTTTCATATTTTTATCATTAGCATAATTAACTAATAAATTAATCAATTCAATACTATTACTTTTAACTGCCATTGACAATGGAAAGTTTTCATAATCGTTTTTTTCATTTATGTCTAAAATAATATTATTTTCTTTGGCATAGTTCATTAATATTTTGACAGATTCCCTATCCTTATTCTCCAAAGATATTAAAAGTGGATAATTGTTAACACAATCTTTTTCATTGATATTTAAGATAATTTTCTTATTATTTGCATATTCAATAAATAATTTTAATAACTCAATATTTCTATTAGAAACAGCGCAGAGAAGTGGATAACTTCCATTATTGTCTTTATCATTGATATTAAGTAAAATATTTTTGTTATTGGCATATTGAATTAATAATTTTATAATTTCAATATTATTTTTCTTGACAGCCCATAATATCGGAAACAAACCATTTTTATTTTCTTTTTCATTAACATCTAAAGAAATACCATTTTTATTGCCAATTTTTATTAATAATTTTATCATTTCTATATTTTCATTAGAAATAGCCAATAACAGAGGATAGTGTCCATCCTTATCTTTGTCATTAATATTTAGTAATATATATTTACTTTTTGCATAATTAACCAACAATTCCAAAATTGCAATATTATTTTTCTTGGCAGCCTTTAATACGGGAAAACAACCGTACTTATTTTCTTTTTCATTTACATTTAAAGAAATAAAATTTTTATTAGAAATATCAATTAATAATTGTATCATATCCATATTTTCGTTGGCAATAGCCCAAAACAGAGGATAGTTTCCATCATTATCTTTATCATTAATACTTAATTTAATTTTATTATTAAAAGCATAATTATATAATATTTTAATAATTTCTAAATTATTTTTTTTACAGCAATACAAAAATGGATAACTTCCATCGTCTAATTTTTCATTAATATTTAATTTAATATGTTTATCATTTGCATAATTAATTAAGATTTGTAATAAATTATTATTATTATTAGAAATCGCTAATTGTACTGGATATTCATTTTGATTATTTTTTCTATTAATATTTAAAATAAAGTTATTTCGATTGGCATATTGGATAAATGAATCCACCATCTCATAATTGTTGTTTTTACATGCATATAAAAATGGGTAATTGTTATTATTATCTATTCTATTAAGATCAACAATATAATAATTATTTTGGGCATGGCTAATAAATGATCTAACTTTAGATGTGTCATTATTAATAACAGCATTTAAAAAGGAATTATAATTTTCCTGAACATTCATTTTCTCAAAAAACTATTATTTCTATATATTTTTTATATATATTATTAACTATTGTTAACTATTATAAAGAAAATAAAGAAAATAAAGTTTACCAGTAGATTAAATTAATTCAGTAATATTAAATTTTTTAAGATAAAATTTTTTGATTTCAAAAAAAAAAAAAAAAAAAAAAAAAAAAAAAAAAAGAATAAAGTTAAATGGGATGAGACAATTTATGGAAATATATTATTATAGATTTTTATGTAATAATAATTAATATATATGATAATTTCAATTCTTATTTATTATTATTTAATATTATTATAGAAAAAAAATAGTTTAATAATTATAATTCATAATATTTTGTATGCTTTTACTTTACAATTATGAAGAATTAAAATTATTATATAAACAATTATTAATATATATGTTTATGTTTTTATTTGTGTGGAAATATTATATATGTATTTTTTTTTTTTTTTTTTTTGATTACCCATTGATTAAACAATTATTAATATTTTAGTCAAAACAATGATGGTATTTTTAATTTAACATTTAAGAATTTTGGTAAATTATATTCCAACGTGAAGGGTGAATTGCATAAAGCTGGTTAATTAAATATACTTTTTGTTTTTATTATTAATTTAAAACTAAAATTAATATTGTCTCAACAACTTTACTCTAAAAAGATGGATTAATATAGATATTCCCTGGTTTGGAGATTCTGCAAATTTTAAAACTAATATATACATCAGGATGATTTTATTGTGATACATTTAATTGAAATAATTAATGGTATAGAACAGAGTTTTAAAATATCATAAATTAATCATTCATATCATTCATATCAAACATTTAGATAATAAAAATACAAACTTTCATAAATTGAAAATTATTGTTATTAAGCCTACCGAAGTAATTTCTGATTTTAATAAAAGATTTTTAGGCTTATATAATGGTTTAGGAGCTGGTAAGAGAATCCAAATTTCTGTTTATGATTATTGTGACTGATTCAGAAATATATTTAAATAAAGTAAACCCGTTAAAATTTATACATTAAATAATGTGGTCACATGATTTATGATAAATATATTAACTTATATTAATTTATTATCAAATATTTATTGAATTAATTATTTCAATTATTATTTAATTAAATAATATATTAGGCTATATGATATTAAATTTTTACGTTTTACATGTATTAAACATTTTATATTATTATCTATATTTTATATTATTAATATTGAACTTTTAATTATATTCATATTAAAAATTAATTTTTATTAATTATTTTATATAAATGATAGTTTAGATCTTTTGAATAATCCTTTAAAGGATTATTGTCATAATAAGTATAGTAAAAATTATATTAAAAATATAATATGATATTAATAATAAAACATTTTATAATAAAACTTAATAATAATTTTTAATAGTAACTACAATGTCTTAAATAATATTATAATTTAAATTTGACTTAATCCATAAGGCCAAATTGACTCATAGTTTTAATATATGATTAGTAAAATTTAACTATTTTATTTATTATTTTTCGTTCTTAAACATTTTTACATCTTTCCAGTTTTTATCCTGATGGTTATTTCTCACTAACATTCCACAACTTCTCCCAGAATTTATTAGGGGGGATTTTCATCCTTCCATGGTGTTTTTCCCTATAAATGAAGTTTTCACTTGCAATATGAAGTATTCCTGTTGCTAGACTTTATAATTGCTAGTGTAGAGAGTACTTGATCTATGAAAGGATTATTGTAGTTGTTCCTCCCCTGATGATGGTTCATGAGATCGCTGAAAAGAAGCCCTTCGTATAAAACAGCGTATAGAGAATATCTTTTCATATTAGTGTTGCTTAGATGTCTACGTCGAAACAATATGGTAAAGAATCCAATAAGAGTGTGATATGTTAAAGAGAGATGCTGGAGGCCCTATTTCTCCTCTTGTTAATACCAAACTAAAAAAAAAAATCTTTTTATTGGCATAAATTATTATTATAAAATACATGTTAATTGGAGTAATATTGATATGATATCATTTAATATTTATATAATAATATTAATAAATAAATTATAAATATATATATAAATAAATTAATAGTAAATAAATAAATAAATAATTCATATATATAAATAAATAGATAAATAGATGGATAAATAAATAATATAATAAATAAATATATATAGTGGACTTTTAAAAAATTTTATTATATGATATATAACAAGGTTTAAATAAAGTTGCTTTCATATATTATTAATAAACTGTATAATATATTTATATATAAATTTTTAATTATAATATTTTTCCTAAATAGATTAATATATATAAAAAATAAACTATCTTAATGTTGATTAATAGCTTATCAATAATATATTATTAATATACTTTTATATATACTACAACATATTAATAGTTATAATCAAATACAGTTAAAATTTAATAGATTTATAATTATATTTAATATAAAATATAATATAATTAATATTATATATGAATTGGATGTTTATACTAAATAATAAATTATTATAATTAATAAATAATATAATAAATTTATATTAATTTTTATATTTATTTATTATTATTATTTATTTATTTATTTATTGCTAATTATTTATTATTTTTTATTTATTTTTTCATTTTATTTTATATATTTTATATATTTTTATATTATTTTATTTTATTTTATCATATAAGAAGGAATTTATATATATAATTTTATCTGAAATTCAAAACATAAAGGTCCTTTTTATTAAAATTATTTTATAAAATTAAGTAGGTTTATATTGATTTTAGTGTTATTATTATTATATTTATATATATATGTTTTTTTAATATTAATTTTAATTATAAAAAAAGAAATTTAAATTTCCATTTACTATAATTATTTAATATGAAATTTAATTAATAAACATTTTGAAATTAAATTTCATTTTAATTTTATAAAAAGAAAATAATAATGGAAAGATAATTATCTCAATATTAAACTTTTTACAAATAAATGAAAACTATAACAATATTAAAAAAAAAAAATTAAAAAAAAAAAATTGAATTTTAAATTTATTAAATTTTACAATTTATAGACATTTCATTATTTTTTATATATAATTTATAATTTTATAAATATTATTTTTAAAAAAAATATTATAACGAAAATTAAAACGTATTATAATAAAAATACTGTTAATAACATATTAATATAAGAAAATTATATAATTTATAATTGATAAAGCACTAACAATAAATTTTTAAATATATAATAATTTATAATTGGTTTATTAAATTTTATAAATTGTTATTATTATTATATTATTACTTAAAAAAGAGAGATAATTATTATTTTAAATTTTAAAATTATAAGAATTAATTTATATACAAACTTTATCAATAATAAAATAATAATTATATTTATTGAGTAAATATATAAAAATTATATTATAAATAAAAAATAAACAGAAAATAGAGAATTTCCTTGAACAATTATTTTTAAATAAAATAGAAATTTTAAATTTTAAAATTATTATTAAATTTTATTGATAGAAAAACAAAAAGAAGAATGATATTAATTAATTATATATATTCACCATAACAACAAAAGATAAAAAAAAGTAATACATAAAAATAAATGATTTATTAATAGATAATATATATTTATATAAAATGAATTGTAAAATTCATTCTTAATTAATAGAAATTAATATATAGGAATTGAAATTTATATATATTAATTCAAAAAATTTATATAAACATTATTGTAGAATTTTTTATTGTTTTTATTATTAAAAATCAAAGATAAATAAAGTAATATAGTTGATAATTATAAAATTATAATTTAATTTACTTTTAATATTTAAAAAAAAAAAAGTTAAATATAGATTCACAATAAATATATATATATATATATTATAACTTAAGAATCATTATTTTATATAATGATAATAGATAAAATGCCTCGAGAAAGGCAAAATTCTATAGCTTCAAGTTCACTGTCTCACGAAGCCTCACCTTTGAGAGAAAGGGATAAATATGATGACATAAATAAAATATTCGGAAGTAATAGTAATAAAAATTATAATAATAATTTCACTCTAACTTCAAGTAGCAGTAGTAGTAGTGGTAGCTCTCATACATCAAAATCTAATAATCATCAACCCATCATACATTTAGCAGATTTAGAATTTAAAGATGAAAAATTAAGGATACTAAAGGAAGCAATAACATTTAAAGGTATATAAATAGTTATTATTTTATTTCATTTTATTAGTATTATTTTTTATTTTTTTATTTTATTTTCAAATAAAAAAAATAGAATAATAGAATTATAATAGTTTAATAAAATCAAAATTGAAAATTTTAAAAATGAATTTTATATTAATTATCACATAATATTTAATTATATCTACTGAATGACTGACTGATAAATATTAATAATTAATAAATAAGCGAATAAAATAATACAGATAAATATATGATGTTGATACTGTTATATAGAAATTATAAATTTGTGGGGAAAAAATTTTTTTTATTAAAAATATTTCAATAAAAAAAAATTTTTTTTATAGATCCTTCAAATAAAGAAATTATAAATTCAAAACAAAAATAAAAATGTTGTCAAAATAATTTAATATAGAAATAATTATAAATTTAAAATTTATATAGAATTAATTATTTAGGCAACAATGAAATAATAAAAATAATATAATATTTAATAGATGAATATGATTATTTTTATTTTTTATTTTATTTGTATTTTTATTTAAAAATAAAAAATATGTATATGAAAATTTATAAAATTAAATTTCAAATGTAAATTTGAAATTTACAAAAAAACTTAAATCGAATCATTTCTGACTAAATTTAATTATTTTTTTTTACAAAAAAAAAAAAAAAAAAAAAAAAAAAAAAAATCGAATATTACTAAGTGTATAAATATTATTTATTTAATACTTATTTTATTTAATTTTATTTTATTAATATTAATATTATTATTACTATTATTATTATTATTATTATTATTATTATTATTATTATTTTTAAAGGTGGAGGTGGAGAAGTGACTATATATGCTTTAGGTCAGTATAAAAGTCATTCTTCCCAATATCCAGCAGGATATATTTCATCAAGAATTTTTAACGATATAGAGCATCCAGATCGTTATATTCGTTATTTTAGTAAGGTAGTATCGGACGAACAATTTGAAATTCAAACGGAAGAACAGTTTCGTAAAAATCAAACAGGATTAATTGGACGTTCACCTACACGTGTATGGTCAAATCTTGTTAAAGAGATTAATGACCATATGGGACCTAAACAACAAAAATATTCAACTAGTCTTTCAGGGCCATTAAAAATGGGTTTACGTTATGAAGGAATACAATTAATTTTACAAGAAATGAAAGCTATAGATGGTAAATATTTATAATATTTATTTTTTGCTATTAAATATTTAGTTTTATTTTATTTTATTATTATTATTATTATTTATATATATAATATATATAAAATATGTATATAGTCATTGTTTAAATATATATAACTAATATTAAAATTTTTTTCAATATATAGTTGGTAATAGTAAATTAAAGAGCACTAAAAAAGATTTATTATATGTTAGTAATAAAATAAATGAATTATCCATACCTATATCGCAAGAGCTTAATTCGAAAAATATAAAGTATGCAAATGAATGAATGAATGAATTAAATGATTAAATATACTAATATATAAATGATTATAAAAAAAAAACCATTTTATTTATAATCATTAGTATTATATATTTATGTATTAAATATTATTATTATTGTTGTTGTTGTTGTTATTGTTTTAATATATTTATAATAAATATAATATAATAAAATAAAATATTACACTAAGAAGTAAGCCAGATTTAGTTTCAAAGAAAGGTCATTACAAAGTTGTAGAATATCCTATACATAAATTAAGTGAATTGCAATTTACTGATATGAAGACAAGGAAGTTGTTAAATCCTCTTTGCTGTAGAAAAGGCGGAGCTGGAACCATAAAGGTATTATGTTTAGGTCGTTTTCATTCTATCGATGAAGAATATCCAAGAGGTTATAAAAGTAGTCGTCAATTTTATTTATATAGTAATCCCGAAAAGAGTGTTGCCTATATATCCACCGTTGTAAGTCAAAGTCATTTTGAGGTTCATGCTGAAGGTCACAATAAAATATTTACAGGGAAAACAGCAACCTATGCTTGGAAGAAATTAATTAATGAAGTGAATTTACATATGGTAATAAAATAAGGGGAAAAAAAAAAAATACAATAAAATAAAATAAATAATGAAATAATATAAGAGTAAAATATTAATAAAAAAAATTTTATTTATTTATTTATTTATTTTTTTTTTTTTTATTATTGTTATATATAATAATATATATTTATTTATTTTTTCAATTTATCTTCTTTTCTTACTAAAGACACCAAATCATGGTAAATTATCAACAAATTTATCAGGTCCGTTAAAGTTTGGACTTAGATACCCACAAGTTGAAACCCTTTTTGAAGAAATGAAAATTATAGATTGTAATTTAAATAATTTACAGAGTAAAAAGAAACTTAGTAATAATAAAGGTAATAATGAATGAATAAATGAATGAATAAATGAAAAAAATAAATAGATAAATAAATATATAAATAGATAGATAGATGGATAAATGGATTAATAGATAGATTAATAGATAAATATATAAATAGATAAATAAACTAACAATTAATTAATTAATAATTAATGAATTGAATTAATTTATAATTTATAATATGAAATTAATTATACATAATAATACTAATATATATTTAAATATAAAATCGATAGA
>JACVTC010000072.1:587500-630000 GCA_016946835.1 Neocallimastix lanati (nom. inval.) | reverse complement strand
AAATTAACAAATCTAAATGAAAAATTGAAAATAATTAATAAATCTATAATGGAACAAAAACAAAATTTATCTAATAATATAGCGTCATTAAATCATATTGAATCCATATATATCAATTCTTTAACTGAACAAATCAAACAAATATCTACTTTAAATATTAAAAATATCTATCTTAATAAAGTTTTACAAATTATAAATAATTGTACCCGTAAAAATGGATCAGATACTAAAGAGAAAATGAATAATATAAGTACTAGTAATAGTGTAGGATTTCCTTGGAAGAATGGTGGTGGCTCAGAAAAACGAGCAATTAAACTTAAACGAGAATGGATGAAAAATAGTATTATTAAAAATTCAAAACCATCACTACTAAACAATAATAATTCTTCTAATAAAGATAAGATAAAACCATCAAATATTAATCATAATACTAATAGTAATGATCATTCGTTAAACCCTTTAAACGAAAACTCTCTTTTATTATCAAAAAATAATAATGAAAAACAACAGAGTAATAAAATTAATAATAATAAAGAATCCATTATAAATACTACTACTACAACTTCTACTACTACTTCTACCACTAATGTTACCACTAATACAACAACTAATATAAAAGTTAATAATACTGAAACAGATACTAATGCTAACGTTAATGCAAATACTACAACTTTAACCACAACCACAACTACTAATACTACTGTTGATAATAATAATAATAATAATAAGTCTTCTTCACAAGATGAATTGGATTTATATCACATTTTTGGAAATATTGAAATTAATACATCTAAACAAAATGATAATAATATAATTCAAAATATGGTAAAAAAGCAATTAAAAGAATGGCAAAATGTTAAATATCAATTAATTTCTCAACGAAAACAAATAAATGATACAATAAGAAAATTAAGTGAAATAAAAAGTAAAATTGAGAAAGAAATGATATAAAATAATAATAATAATAATAATAATAATAATAATAATAGGGAAAAAAATATATAAATTTTAAATATTGCAATTTTTTTTTATATTATATATTTATTTAAATAATATTTAATAAATAATGATAAATAATATTTACAAAATATAGATTTATAAATTTAATTATATGTAAAATATACCTTTTTCTTTTTTTTTTTTTTTTTTATTTTCATTTTGTTTTATTTTTTATATAAAAATTTAATTTTTTTTTTAAAAAAATTATTCTAAATCTTTTTTAATTTTATTTATCATTATTTTATGTAACTTTATATAGTTTTTTTTTTTTTTTTACTCTTAAATTTTTTCTTAATTTTTTTTTTTTTATATAAAAATATTTTTGTTTTAAATGAGTTAGATTAGTATTAAACTATTCATCCTATAAAATAAGTACTTGATCAATTATAAAAATTTATTTTTTTTTTTTTTAGTCTTTTAATAAATAATTGATCAATAAATAAATAAATCAAATTGCAATTATTCATAAACACAATCTATTTAATAAATATTATAAATCAAATATTTAATAATAATTTTTTTTTCTTTATTTTTTTTTTTTTTTTTTTTTCGATTTGACATAATTCCAAATCTTATATATGATTTATATATATGTATATATTTACATATATATAAATTAGTAATTATATATATAAAAAGGAAGTAATAATGATAATAAATTTTTATAACCACGTGCATGAGTTTATTTTTTATAAATATTTATAAAAAAAAAAATTAGGGAAAAATAAAAAATAAAAAATATATGGAGTTCAGGTAAAATATATATATAAATATATATAAATATATATTATTTAACTACTATTATTATTTTTTCATTTTTTTAATTAATAATATATTCTTATTAATTAAAAAAATGAAAAAATAATAATAGTAGTTAAGAAAAGATTAACATAATAAAATATACATTGTTGTATTCATTATTCTTTATAAAAAAAAAATAATTATTAATCAATACAATAATACAAATATAAAAATGTTTTAAATTTCATAAAAATATATATTCATTTATATATGAAAATATAAAAAGAAAATTTTAAAAAAATAAAATTGAATAATATTAGAATTTGTTTTTATTAATTTTTTTTTTAAATAGTATTATTATTATTATTTTTTTTTTAAATAGTATTATTATTATTATTTTTTTTTAAAATTTTAATTTTCAAAAATAAGATATAATAACCTTTTACTCCCACAACTTTATTATTTTAATGAATTAAATTATTTAATATTTATAATTATAATTTGTCTTATTTAAGCAATTTTTTTTATTAAAATATATATATAAAGAAGTATATAGTTGTTATCATTATTATTAAATAATATATATATTCTAACATTTAGTTACTATGTTACTATATATTTATAATAATTATTTATTTAATTTTTTTTTTTTAATATTATATTTATAATTAATGTCCTATTCTATCTATTTTTTTTTTTTTTATTTATTTATAAAAACTATACAAGGTAAATAAATTATACATTAAATGAAGTTTTAACAATCTTGTTAATAATAATAAAATAATTATAATAATAATAATATTAATAATAATAATAATAATAATTATAATAATAAATAATAAATTATATGATTAAAAATATCTAAACTATAATAAATATAAATCATTAGTTTTCAAATTTTATTAAATAGTAATTTTTTATTTTTGGTTTTTAATTTTAAATAAAAAGAATAATTAAAATTACTATATTTAGCATAATTAAATTTTGTTTTATTATTATTATTGATTATTATAATTATTATTATAATTATTATTATTATTATTATTATTATTATTATTATTATTTTATAATAAAAAAAAAAAAAAAAAAACTTAACACGGCATATTTATAATACTATATATTAAAGGAAAAAATATAATTATTTTTTCTTTTTTTTTTTTAAATAAGATATTAATTATAAGACAAATATTGTAAGTAATAATTTAAATTTATAATGTTTATAGTTTATTATATTAAGATATAATTATTGTTATAATATCTTTGTTTCTAGTTTTCATTGATTTATATATTAAATAAAATATAATAAAAATAAAAAACTTTAAATAATAAATTTATAGTTATGTGAATCATATTAAAAATATACCCATATTTCATTATAATTATTATAATTATAAATAAGTTTTTATGGAGTCTCTCAAATAAATAAGAAAATTTTATGTTAAATAATATAATAATATGTTTTTAATATTTTATTATATTTTATTCGTTCATTTATTTTTTTATTCTTTTTTTTTTAAAAAAAAAAAAAAAAAAAGTATTAATAAAAATTATATAAATTAATAGATTATAATAACTATAATAATATGATAAAAACAAAATTAATCCTTTTCATTTTATTGATTTAAATTAATAATTCATTTTTATTAAATCAAAAATTTTAATAATTAAGATTAAATAGTAGATGTAATGATGTTAATGTGTTAATAATATGTTAATATTATATATTTATATTTTATATTCATATGTAATATTTTTTTTTATTGTTTTATATTTATATATTTATTGTTAACTATAAATAAAAAAGTATTATTATTATTATTAATACTATTATTTAAATACATTATAACAAATAATTAATTTTAAAATTATTATTTATAATAATAATAACAAAAAAAAAAAAAAAAAAAAAAAAAAATTAATATTATCATTATTATTATTATTAAAAAAAAAAAAAAAAAAAAAAAAAAAAAAAAAAAAAAAAAGGAACTCTTAAACTATATGCAATAATTTTTTCAATAATATTATTAATTATTTTATTAATTCATTTTATATATCAAATAATTAAAATAAATGTTGAGATGAATAACAACATTGTAATATATTTAAATATAAACTCAATACTATTATCAACAAAAATATCTATATATATATAAATATCGATATACATGTTAAAATTTAATAGATAATAAAGAAATATTTATATGTAATGAAATATATTAATTCCTACAATTTATGAATAAAATAGTATATGTATATGGATATATATATATATCAATAAGGAAGATTTATTTTGAATTTATATATGTATAAATCAAAATATTATAAAAAAAAAAAAAAAAAAAAATAAAAAAAAAAAAAAAATAAAAGTAAAAAAAATAAGTAATTGAAAAATTAATAATAGTATTAAAAAAGAAATAATTATAAGCAAACATTATATTCCTTGTCAAAAATAAATATATCAGATTTTTTCAATCGATTATTTATCATACCCATACTGGAACTTTTTCCATAATTAATAAACATAATATATATAAATATTTAAATAAATATATATATATAATCATATATTAAATTTGAATGAATTTGATATACTCATATTAATCTTTTTTTCCCCTTATAAATATATGTAACTTTTAGTACAATTAAAGACAATATATATATATATATATATAATATAAATACATTAAAAAACATTTATATAAACCAGATATAATTAAAAATATTTTTGATTTTTATTTTAACAGTAAAAAAAAACAACATTAATAATCATTAAAATATTATTTGTAATATCTTTAAAAAAAATAATATCAATATACACATTATAAAGATACTATTGTATTTATATATTAAATATATATATATATTTATTAAAAAACAAAAATAATAATAACCATATTATTAATAATAATATTTTTCTTTTTTCAATAAAAAAATAATAATAATAACTAAAAATAAAAGAAAAAGAGAAAAATTAATAGTTATATCTATCTAACTTTATTTTTTCATTCTTTTCTTTATTTTTTTATAATTATTTATTCTTATTTTTTATTTTTATTTTTTTTACAATTTTTTATTTATATAATTATTACTATTTTTTTACATATGAAATATTTAATATTTTAATAACAATATTACTATATTAAATTCCGAGCATTGGAAATATATCTAATATTAAAAAAAATAAAAATAAAAATAAAAAAAAAAAAAAAAAAAAAAAGTCATATATATATATATAATAAATACTAATAATTAAATATTAAATAATCAAAAAAAAAAAAAAAAAAAAAAAAAAAAAAAAAAAAAAGTACATATATATATATATATTATATAAATAAAATTAAATAAAGAATAAAAAAAATGGAAATTGATACAATCAAAACAAACGAAACAAACAGAACAAGAAAACATGATTTTCACACTATTTCTACCTCCAAAAATATTTCGAAAGAAAAACTTAATTTAATAAATCATGAATTTTCTCAGGTTTCGATAAAGAATGATTTAAAAGCAAATATTAACAATTCAAAAACAAAGAAAGTTAAAAATTCTCTGAATTCTGTAAGATTAATATTATAAATATATATAAATAATAATATAAATATATTATTATATAAAAAATATATATATATATATATATATAGAATAATATATAAAAAAGTAATATATAAAAAAATATTGATTTTTATTGTTAAGAGTATAATAAAATAACAAAGCTTTATTAATTTATTATAAATGCATTATTAAAATATTATAATAATTAAAATATATTTTTATATTTATAATATTTAATTAAATATAAATATATATAATTTTTATTAATATAATTATTGTTTCCATTATTATTATAAAATGGTTTTATAATAATATACAATATATATATATATTATTATTACTCATTAAAATACTAACTTTTTATATAATAATTTATATTATATTCTATATTTTTTTATATAATAATATATCTATTTATATAATATGTTTTTTCGTTTTATATATAAAATTAAATCAAAATATAATTAAAATATTCATACTTTTTATTTTGAATATTATCAACTTAAAATTATACATAAATTTATTTATTTATTTTTTTTTTTTTTTATTTTTTTTTTTTTAATAAAAAAAATTTAAAAAATAATAAAACAAAATAAAAAAAAAAAGATATTAATTGCCACTCTATTACCCACATCTATTGTATATCCAAATGTTCTAGATTATATATGTAATAATTCAGATAAAAGAAAAGATGGAATAACAAAAAGAAATTCAAGAAAGAATAAAAAATTTTGGACAACAATACGAAAAAAGAAGATAACAGAAATTAATATCGAAGATGATAGAATTATAAATAGTTCTATATTAAGTCCTGATTATGCCCCTTCCCCTTCATCATTCAAAAACGAGGATTTAAGTAAAACACAAGAAAATTCTAAAAGTAATCTTGAAAAGCGATTATTTGAAAATAATAATGATAATAATCTACAACAAAATATACCACAACAACAACAAAATATACCAAATAAAAACAAATCAATAGAAAATATTTATAATAATAATAATAATAATAATAATATACCAAATAATTCATCAGAAATAAATAAGTTATCCCCTAATACAAATAATAATAATAATAATAATAGTTCAAAAGAACAATTAAATGATAATAATAATATTAAAAAAGTAGATATAAGAAAAGGAAGTATATCTAAATCATTATCATCAGGATATGTAAATAAAAATGAATTAGCACATTATTCTTCTTTGGGTCTATACTACAATATAGATCTAAAGGATAATGTTCGAAATGGTAAAGATGTACGTAATAAAACTTTTAATGTTGCAAGTATGAAAAAGAATCGTAGTTTAGTGACGACTATTGACACCAATGTACATGGTAAAAATGAAAAAGGTTATAGCAGTTGGAATAATCTATCTGTTGATGATGATAATAAATCCATAATGTATAGTATTAGTCCGACATTAGTCCATGGTGAACTTCAAAAAAAAATTGATAATCAATTCCCTACCTATTCAGAACAAATTAGTAACCTTAAAAATACATATATTATTACAAGGCATAATTCAATTGATATAAGAAAAGAAAAAGAAAATAAAAGAAGTTCGCTTATTAAAAAATCTAGTGAAAGTTTATCTTTAAATAAACAAAAACTATTAAATAACTCTAAGAGAACCTCTGCCGAACAAATGAAACACAGTAGTTTAATCATGAATAGTAGTAATATAATCATTAATAGCAATAGATCCATTGAAATCATTAACCCAGATTCTAACCCTGTTATTAAAGAAAAATTATCTCCTAACCAAGAAGCTATTAAAAATATAAGTGAAAAAAGTATTAGAGTTAATACTGATGTTTCAGATCTTGCAATTGATTCTTCGATGAGTACTGTTACCCGATCAAACCAAAATGATACTAATAATAATAATAATAATAATGTAAATGTAACCAATGAAACTTCTGCTGCGAAAGAATATAATAATATATTAAATGTAATTGATAGCAACGATAATTTCTATAGTATAGATAATATGGATTCATCCGGTGATATAAGCATTATGAGTAGTAATAATGGTACAAGTCAATATTTCGATGTCATGACGAATTCTAAATTTAAAAATGGTAATTCCATGAGTTCAATACCATCCATTTCAATTACCAATGTAAATTCAAAGAAGACAAAAACTATTACTGAATCTAAACTAAAGAATGCTACTACTATTTCAGAATCAGACGATAGAGTATCAAACTCATCAGAAGAGAATAATGAAGATCAAATCCTAACTCCTAAAAACCAATCAAATGCCCAATTAAAGAGTCAATCTAAATCAACATTTTCGTCATTTGGAATTGAAGAGGATGAAATTTCTATCAAAGGTCCCCTTCTTACCTTTCCAAATGAATCCTATACAAATAACTTTAGTCAAAATTACCTTAATAATGCCATTAAACAAAATAAATACAGTAGTACTATTTCCTTTGAAGATGATGATTTTGATAAACAATCTCTAGAAAGAAAACCTACAAATTTAGAGAAACTTCAAAATTTATTTATTAATGATGATTCTAGTGTGGATACAAAGACTGGTTCAAAAAATGATGGAAAGAAAAAAGTTGCGAATGATTATCTAAAAAGTTTCAGTAATGACTTTGAAACCTGGGATGAAGATTTCGATGGTGACTTTAATATTCCTGATACTGTTGTTAATTCACAGAAGATACTGAAACAAGAAATTATTAGTTTTAAATCTTTCGCTGTTAATATTGAAGGTAAATAATAGTAATAATTATAATAATAAATATACATATATATTTATATTTATAAAATAAAATATATATATATATATATATGTATAATTTTAAATTAGTTTAAATATTAATAATTTTATCAATAAATCTAATTTTATATACAAATTTTTATATTTATTTCATTTTTTATTCTTATTTTTTATTTAATTATTTTTATTTTTTTTTATTTTTTTTTTTCATTTTATTTAATTTATTATTTTTTTTTATTAATATTATTATTTTTTGCTTTTATTATTATCATTATATAATTATATATTCAATTATATATTTATTTTTTTTAGATATTAAAAAACTATATAGTAATATAAATGAAGTAAAAGATAAAGCATGTGAAAATTCAGATATTCAAATACAAAACTCAATAAAACATATAGATGAGAAATATGTTGATTGTATTGAAAAATATGAAGTATTAATTGATTTAGCAGAACAAGATGAAAATGATGACGACTCCAAAATTAGTACAAAATTACCATTTGAAAGATATATCACTGTATTAGAAGAACTACTAAATGATAATTCAACAAATGTAAAGAAAGAATTAGATTCAGAAAAAATATTTAGTAAAGATGGTAATAATATTAATAAAAACTATATATTTGGTATAAATGTACTGCCTATATTATTAAATAACATAGAACCAATACGGAAAGATTTAAAAGATTATTATTTAGAACTATGTAATTTATTATCAAAGCCAAATTAAAAATTAAATTATAATTTATTTCATTATATATATATATAAATTTATATATAAATTATTATATTTTTTTATTCTCTTTTTTTTTTTTAAAAAAAAAAAAAAAAAAAAAAGTAATTAAAAAAAAAAAAAAATTAAAATCAAAAGTTTTTTATCATATAAAATTCACTTAATAGAATATAGTATAATAAATAATTTTTTTTTACCTTAATATTTTATATATTTAATACAAAAAATTCTTTTGAAACAAATACTAAAATAATGAAATAATAATAATTTAAAAAAAAAAAAAAAAAAAAAAAAAAAAAAGAACAATTCTTAGTATAGATTATTTAATTTTAAGTTTATAAAAATATATATTTTTATATATATATTAATTAAAAACATTTATTTAAATAATAATAAAAAAAAATCTTTTTTATATTTTTTATACTATTTTTTTTTATAATTCAATTTTTATATTTATTTGTAATATAACTGAATATATTAATAATGAAAATATAAAATATAAAATAAAATTAAAAAGAAAAAAAAATAAAAAATAAATAAATTAAAAGAAAAATAAAATTAAAAATAACAATTCTTATAAAGTTATAAAAAAATTTTTTTTTTATTAAAAAGATATTTTTCAGAAAAAAAAAATTATAATACTGTTACTTTTTAGAATATATATATATATATACTTAAATTATTTTTTCCCTGAAGTGTTTATGATAAATATTAATTTATTTTTATTTTCATATTTTTTTCCAATTTTTTTTCTTTTTCTTTTCTTTCTTTTCTATATATTATTATTCCTTATTTTTTTTTTTTTAATTTTTTGTATTTTATATTAAAATTGGAGATGATTAAAAAAATCAATTTATTTTTTAATTAGATTTTATATATTTAATACTAAATATATAATAATTATAATTGAAAATAAAAGAAAAAATAAATAAAATATGATAAATTAAGAATAAAGTATAAACTGTTTAATCAATTATTCTATAAATGTAAATAGTGAGGATTTAAAATATATATATATAAATACATTGAAATCTAATGTATTTTCTTTTTCATAAAAAAATTAATAAATATATTTTATATTTAAATCTCTTTAATATGTTCAGTATATAATAGATTGGCAAGGAATTCGTCATAATTATCAAATGAAGTTGTTAATGAATTAACGCTAAGTGGGGTTAACGTCTTTATTCTGATCATTTTCGCTCTTTTAATTAATGTTTGAATGAGATTTAATACTTCAAAACTATTTTATAATGTTAATATATATATATATATATATATTTAGAATATTAAATACTTTTATTTTAAATACTAAATAATATAATATGAAATTAAATAAACAAAAGTTAAAAATATTTAATAATATGTACTTCTTAATAGGATGTAAACTTTCTTCTAAATATTCTAACCATTTCAATATTAAAGCGAAATTTGGATCAGATTGATTTAAAACTGTTCTATCAATTAATCTATCTAATATAACTAAAATTTTAACTCTAACTCTTTCAGAATACGTTTCATGCCATTTTTTCTGTTTTTTTTTTTTTTTTTTTTTGTAGAAAAAAATTAATAAATAAATATAAATAATACATTAATATATATTATAATGCCACTAATATAGATTAATAATAATAATAATATATATATATATATAAATATTGAGTGTTCTTACTCTAATATAGTATATAGTTTCCTTGGTTACTTCAGATTCCATACGACAACTATGGAATAATCTTTCAATTTCTAATATACGTTGAGGCTTAGTTTCATGGGTCATCCGATTTAATGATTTATATAATTCATCAGATGTAGTAATCCATGGTGATTCTTGACGAACTAAATATAAAAGAACTTCTCTTCTAACATTTTCAATTTTTTTCATCTATTTTATTATACAGAATTTAAATTTAATTTAGGTTACAAATAATGATTTTTAATTTAATAAATAATTATTTAATCAAATTATTAAAAATAAAATAAAATTAAATAAAATAAAATAACTATTTTAATTATAAATCTTATTACCAATATTGTTTTAACTTGTTGTTCTTGAGAAATTGGAATAATACCAGTTAATGAATATAATGCTGTTAATAGTAACTGAAGTTCATATATTTTAAATGGATAAAATTTGAAAACTTCTTGTTTTAAACATACCATAATATATCCATATTGTTCTTTTTCTTCATTTTTGCCTTTTTCACTTTTTATGAATCCATAGGAATAACAATTAATTTCATTATAACTAATTTTTTTGAAAAAAAAAATAATAATAATTAGTTACATCTATATATTATTTTTATTAATTTTTCTTTTAATAATTATTGAATTATTATAATTTAGAATTTAGAAATTTATTTTTAATTACTCAATTCTAATAGCTTCTTCAAATTTTCTATTTACACTTTGATTTTTTATTCCATACCATGAAATATGCTTTAAAGTCATTTTGAAGACACCAAACTCAGGTGAACAAAAATACTAATATTATATTATTATAAATTATTATTATTAGTAAAAATTAAAATTTATTAATTTAACTTTTAAACTTTCTTTTTTTTTTATATATATATTTTTACTTTTTTATTTTTTTATTTTTTATTCTCATTTTCTAATTTTGAAATAATAATAATAATAATAATAATAATAATAATAATAATAATAATAATAATAATAATAATAATAAATAAAAAAAAAAAAAAAAAAAAAAAAAAAAAAAGTATATATTATCTGGAAGTTTTTATTAAATGAATAGATTTAACTTACATTTGATAGATCTGGATAGGTAACATCTTCTAATATTACAGATTCTGTTTCAAGTTCAACTTGAACCCAAATTTGTTCAATGTAGCAAACCAAATTATTATTACCATCATAATCCGTTAATCTTGAATATCTTAATTCCTATAATATAAAAATAAATTTATTTTATTTTTTTTTTTTTTTTTTTTTTAGTACTATATATATATTTATTGTAAAATAAGATATATCATATAATATTATTTCATTTTACACTAAATGTTTTTTCTTTTGAATGTTCATCTTTTTTTGGAATTTCAATATTTTTAACATTCGATTTCTTCAATTTTGAACTGAGAAGCTATTTGAATACAATAATTATAATTATTATTATTATTATTTTTTGTTTTTTAGATTAATAAAAATTTTTAAATTTCATATACAACTTATATTAATTTTACCTTTGTAACAGGCGAAACATTAGGAATACGAAAACTATAATCAGGATAATCATATTCCATTTCATAATTCTATTTTATATATATAGTTATATAAAATAAAAAAAAAAAAAAATATTTAAATATAATATTAATTCAGATTTTAGGTAATAAAAAATTATATATATTAAGTTTTAATTTATTATATAATAATATAATAATTTAAATATATATATATATATATATTTATAATTTTACTTTTTCCATCTCTTTTGATTAATTATTTATTCATAATTTTTAATAATTATATATATATTTTAATATTAATATTTAATCATTAATAATAATAATAATAATAATAATAATAATAATTTAATTTTTTTAAAATTATATATATTATTTTTTTTTTAAGTGTTTAATGTTTTTTTTTTTTTTTAATAATATAAAAAAAAATAAAAAAGTTTAACTTTATTACTTTCTCTTAATAAATCTTCAAATAATTCTACAGCATCAATCATATCTTCACTGTTTTTAATATCAATTTCTTGGAAATTTTTAATAATTTGTAATGCCTTTTCACATAATGTTCTTGTTGGACTTTTTTTTTTAACTTTTTCTATTTATTTATTTTTATTTATTTGATTTATTTTAATATATTTCATTTGTTTTGGTTTCCAATTTTTTTTATTTTATTTCATTTTATTTTATTAAGTTTCAATTGATAATGTTATATTTTTTAAATTATATTATATATAATATCAATATTATTATTCATTATTTAAATTATATTATATGCATATTATATATATATATATATAAATAATATATAAAAAAAATTCTTTTTATATAATTTACCACAAATTGTATTAATAATATATTCTATTTTTTCACACATTATTAATTTTTGTTTTTCATTTAAATCACTACCATGAGCACGATAATATCTAGTAATATCTTCAAGAAATGTTAATACAATAACATATAATGTTTGACTGTATTTTTGATCTTCCAATTTTATATCAATTCTTTGATTTACAAGATCAGTAAGTTTAATTAACGGTGAAACATATACATCCTTTTTTCATATTCATTCATTTATTTTAATATTTATATAATTCATTTTATTATAAATTAATTAAAAAAAAAAAATTTTTTTTTTTTTATTTATAAATATATTTTTATATAATTAGTTGTTTATAAAATTATTAAATAGAAAAAATAATTTTCCTTTTTTTTTTTTTTTTTTTTTTAATTACTTAATTTTTTTATAACTATTTTTTTTTAATTCATTAAGAAAAATATTGTATATATGATTATTAAACGCTTACAGCAACAATCTCTTTTTGAAATTCTGAACAAGCATTTTTATCATCATGAGCCAGGGCATCTAATAATTTATTATCACTAATTTCATAAATTTTTTTCATATTTGAAATTTGTACAGGTAAACTTACAATTGATATTAAATAATAAGATAGTTCTTTCATAAAATTATCTTCATTTTGAACATCTAGATGTTTCTTCTTATTTTCCTCAAATAATCCTAGAGTTAAACTTTTATAATAGAATATAGATTTAATGAAAGATTAATATATATATATATATATTATTATTATTATTATTATTAATGGAATTTTGGTGTTTTCTCTTTTTTTTTTTTTTTTTTTTTTTAAAAAATATATATATATATATAATATTTAAAAATAATATATGGATAATAAAGTATATAAATCCTACGTATATAATTGCTTAATAAATTTTATTTGAAATACTGATTTATAGTATCCCTATTAAATTGTTAATAGAAAAAAATTATTTTTATTTTTAATATATAATATGAGTTTAATATAATTATTAATAATTCTTTTTAAATGTATGAATGTTTGTATAATATAATTCTTTAAAAATGAATATGTAATAATTCTTAATAATTTTTTTTAAATAAAAAAAAAAAAAAAAAAAAAAAAAAAAAAAAAAAAAAAAATTATAAACCTCTGAATAATAATCTTTGTTATCCATTATCCATTGTAATATATTTCTTGTTTCACTTTCTGGAAGTTTTTTTGATATTTTTTTTTCAATCACCTGTATATAACATTAAATAATTGTTTTTTATTAAGTATATATTAAAATTATATAATGATCAATAAAAAGGGAAAAATAATTCTATAATGCATCACATCTTTTTTACTTTTTTCGTATTATATTTTAATTTTTTTTTTAGTTTTTTCTTTCTATTATTACCTGAGTAGCAGCAATATACCATACTGCTTTCGTATAGTCATTTTTTAGAATTTCCTCACGAGTTTTCTATATACATATACATTAAATAAGTTTTGGATTTTTATTACATATATATATATTATTTACAATATTTTATATTAAAAGATATTACTTTTTGTTTCAATTCTTCACTAAATTTAAAACTCGAAATTAATGTATTAAAAGTTGAAAGTATTTCATTATCCATGGCTGAACATTTTATGGTATAATATAAAGGAAATGCTTTTTATGATATAAATATATATAGTTTTTTTTTATTTATTTAACTAGATAGTAAAAAAAAAAAATTAATAATTTAAAAGATTACTACTAAATCAAATTGATAATTTTACATGTTAAATTATTAAAAATAAAGTTTTTATAATTATAAAATTTAATTAAACATGTAATCAACTTTTTTTTTTTTTTTTTGAAAATAAATAATACAATATTCATATTCGTTTTCAAAAAAAAAAAAAAAAAAAAAAAAAAAAAAAAAAAAAAAAAAAACCTTATTTAATATTTAAATTTTTATTTTAAAAAATTTTATATTGTTATTATTTATCCAATTTATCATATAAATAATATGTAAAATTTCCTTTTTATCACAAATATTTACTAATTCTTTTTTTCTTTTTTTTTTTTTTTTATTATTATTATAAATATTTTTATAAATTCCATGTTAAAATTGTTTTAAAAATATAAAACATGTATATAAATTTTAATTATCAAGGTCAGAATAAAATGAGATAAATTAAAATTTAAATATTGATATATTTTGTATAATACAAAAATTTTTCTAACTTCATATTTGCGAATTCTTAATACATATAAATGATAAATAATAAATTATAATAATAATAATAATAATAATATTTTTATTATTATTGCTGTTATTAATTTTTTCTTTTTAATTTTTATTTTCTTTAATTATAATTTACTTTCCTTTATTTTATTTCATTTTATTTTATTTTTTTTCTTTTTATATATTTATTTTATCTTATTTTAATTTTATTTAAAAGAAATGTGACCTTTATTTATTTCACTTTTCTTTTAAATAATTTATTATTATACATTTAAAATATTTATAAATATTTATTTTAATGTATATATAAAAAAAAATAAAATAAATAAATAAATAAAAAATAAATAAATCAAAAATAAATATTAGAATTATAAAATTCATAATTAGATATTATTATTATTATTATTATTATTATTATTATTATTATTATTATTATTATTATTATTATTATTATTATTATTATTATTATTATTATTATTCTACTGATTTTTTATTTATTACTTTTATTATTTTATGATTTTTATTGTTTTTTTATTTTTTGTAAAAAAAAAAAAAAAAAAAGATTATTTGCTTATTATTATTTTTATTATTATTTTAAAAAAAATTATTTATAAAATATAGCGTTTTTTCGTATTTTTATAACAAATAAACGAAACAATTTACCATTTGAATATAAAACAAATACTTTTTAATAATCTACGATAATTATATGTATTTTTATTTGTATTGTTAATTTTATTATTTTTATTATTATTATTATTTTTAATTGACTTTGCTTTTATAATTTTAAAATTATTATTTATTTTAATGATTATTCTATAAAAGAGTTGCTTTATCATTATTAATAATTCATAAATTTTATGCTATTAATCGATTATATATATATAATTTATGGATTTTTTTATATTATTTTCATTTTATTTTTATTTTTATTTTTATTTTTATTTTTATTTTTATTTTTTATTTTTATTTTTATTTTTTATTTTTATTATTTATTTTTATTTTTTATTTTTATTTTTTATTTTTATTTTTTATTTTTATTTTTATTTTATTTGCTATTATTATTATTATTATTTATTTATTTTTTATTATTTTATTATTATTTTATTTTATTTTATTTTACTTTATTATTATTATTATTATTATTACTTTTTTTTTTTTTTTTTTTTTTTTTTTATTAATGCTTGTACTTTATTATACTTCATATATTTATTTTATTTAATTTTTTTAAATTCTAAGAAATTTTATTATATTTCAAATAATATTATTCCCTCATCTTATTATAGATTATAGATAATATATATATATATGAATAATAATTTTAATGATGGTATTTGAATTTCGATCTTCTTTTAGTTTTTCCATTATTAAATATATCTTGATCTGAATCATTATCATCTGGGAAATTTTCCATTTCATCTGTATTATTTGCAAATGGATCATTTAATTGTTGAAATGCTTCCTCATTGTCAAAATAATACCCTGAATGTCTACTATTATCAGTTAAATTTGTGGATGATAGTGACGTAGTATTTTGACTTATTGGTGAAACTTTTAAATTTGATAAACCTGATAATTTTGTACTACTAACTTTTAATGGATCATCACGGTCATTATGATTAAGATTATGTTTATCATCTATAATTGCTAATATTTAAATATATATATATATTATAAAAAATAGATTAAAATCAAATAAAATAATATTTAAATATATGTATTATAAATTTTATATATTATAATGATCAATTTAAATAAATAAAAAAAAAGAAAAAGAAAAAAATAATAATAATAAGTTATATTTTGTTTTATAAAAATGAATATTTAATTGAAAACTGAAAAAATTCTACTTATATATATATATATATTTTTTTATAATAATATAATAATGTATCAAATTATTTATATATACTTTTAGTTGAAATAGAAGATTGTCTTGCAGGAACACCAGGATAAGAATTTGGAATGACATAATTTTTTAATTCTTTAGGTTTTGGTGGAATTGGAGGAGGAACTTTTTTCGTAGATTTAGGTTGAGTATTGAGTGGTGCTGTTTTATTTAACGGTGACATAGCAAATGAAGATGGATTAATACTTGATTGGGAAGCTATTGTTGGTGGCTTAGATTTATAATCTTAAATTTAAGATTAAAATATAATATATATATATTAATAATAAAATAAAATTAATTTATATTATTATATTAGTATTTTTAATTTAATTAAAAAAATAATTATTATTATTATTATATGTGATAATACTAATTAACTAATAATTTCTAAAAAAAAAAAAAAAAAAAAAAATATTCTTTTTTAAAAAAATTGATTATTTACAGTAGGAATGACTCAAATCTCCAATATTATCATTATTTGAAGATTTATGATCATGACTATCTGGGAATCTACCCATACTTTTTGATTTTTGATGGAATTTAATAGAATTAGAATGAAGATCTAATGGATATCTTGAATGTTCACTTTTTGGTGGTGGGCTAAGACTACTAATAAAACCTTTCGTATTATTATTATCATTACTATCATCATCATCATCAATTTGAGTATAAGATTGTGAAAAATCAATTTCATCATTATCTTCATCATCATCATCACTATCATATTGATTAGTATCTAATAAAGAATTTTTCTTTTGTTTTGATTTTTTCTTTAAAGACATCGCTAATTTTTGGAAGGAATGATTTAATTTACTTCCTTGTAATGAATGATTACTAACTGAATCGCTTTTATCTTTATTATCTTTCAAACTATTACGCTTATTATTATTATTATTATTATTATTATTATTATTATTATTATTATTATTATTATTATTATTATTATTAAACAAAAGTGAAGAATCATTAAATTGATTATTTTCTCTATTACTATTTTCATTTCCAAATTTAGTTGAATCGAACGAATTTTCAAATTTATTGATATTAACTGATGAAGTGGCTGGTGTTGATCCAGTAATCTTAATAGATGTAGATTTTGGTGAAAATACATCATCTTCATCATTAAATTTCACATATCCATAATTATTTTCATTTGTATCATTAGTATTATTATTGAAAAATGAATCGGAAAATCCATTCTTTTTTGGTGACATTTGTTTTTGTGATGGAGATAATGGATTTGAATTTTCATTTTTATAAATTGATATTTTATTGTCTTCATTATCTGAATCATTAAAGTTATCATCAAATTTATCATCAAAATTATCATCAAAATTAGTTTCAAATAATGGTTGATTTTGTTCATCATTTTCATTATTGTCAGCAAATGGATCTATATAATAAAAATAAATAAATAAATAAATAAGTAAAAAAAATAATTAATTAAATGTATAAATAATTAATTACGTAAATTATTATATATATTATATTTACTTGTATTTGATAAAAGAAATGGATCACTTTTATATTTTGAAAAACTAGAACTTCCTTTAGATATATGATTTTGATTATTTAATTCTGCTGATTGTTCTGCTAGTTTGGTAAAAGAAGGTGGTCGAGGCATCTTTTTAGAATTACTATTATTACCTGATTCATTACTAAAAACATCATTTGTACTACTAAAGAAATCATTTTTATTATTAAAATTATCATTTAAAGTACGTTTTTCACTTAATTTATCAAATGTATTTTCAGAGCTGTCCACAACCCAATTATCATCAAATACATTAATATCATTATTTTTATCCTTGGAAACATCATCAAAAATATTATTTGTAGATTTACCAAAAATATTATCTAACATACTTTGATCAGCAACATTCACTTCATTTGATCCTGATAATTGATTCTTAATATTTGGTATACTACTTTTAAATGTATCGCTATTTTTTTGATCTTTATTATCTTGTGAATATTTAGTAAAGAATGAACCGGCAGCAGCATTTGTATTTGAATTTTGTGTAGGTTTCTTTGGACTTCCTCCAAAGGCACTATTTAATGCTTGTGGTGATAAATGATGTCCACTATTTGGTGAATTAATAGTAACTGATGGTTTAAATGGATCATCAGTAGATTGTTGCATTTGTTGACTATTATAAGAAAAGGAAGAAAGTTTATTACCAACTGAAACATTTGTATTTGAAGAATGATTATTATTAGATTTTCTTTCTTTTTGGTTTGGTCTACCACGACGCATTGGTGTTGGATTTGGATTTTGTACTATAGGAACAGTTACTACTGGTTGTTTAACTGATGTTAATACAGAATTTGTTGCTGATGCAGTAAAGAATGGTGAATTACTATTATTATTTGTACTCTTGGCAGATTGTTCTGAAAAAGTATATTTCTATTTATTTTAATTTGTAGTTTAGAAAATAAAAAATTATTAAAAAATTATATTTTAAATATATAAAATAATTAACAAGTTTATTATATTAATAAATTTACATTAGTAATTGGGCAAGGAACATTTAAAACTGATGATAAATAGGATAAAACATCATAAATATTTGCACGCACAGAAGGTTCCACAACTAACATGATATCTAATTTTATGAAAAGAGAAAATAAGTATACAATAAGTAAGAATATATTATTGTTTATAATTTATTATATTATTAATGTCATTATTACTACTATTGTAATTATTACTACTATTTCTATTATTTATTTATTTATTTATTTATTTATTTATTTATTTATTTATTTATTTATTTATTTATTTATTTTATTTTATTTTATTTTTTGGGGTTATTTGTTGTCGTTTTCAATGTTGTTTCTATTATTACTCTTATTATCTTAATTATTATTAATTATTATTATTAATTTCAATATTTTAATCATTTTAATATATTAAATTTTCATCTAAAAAGTTTTGATATTTACCTATTAAATGATGTATATTATTTGAATATACTGGTGTTTGTGGTTTTGTATAACTACCATTTATAATTGCTAAGGTATTACCATCTTCGAATGGCGTTGTCTTTTAAATATTTATTTATTTATTAATGTCAATGAAATTTTTAAATAATAAAAATATACATATATATAAATTATCAAGTTATAACTGAAGAAAATACATACGTAATAACATAATTTATAAAGTAGTACACCAAGTGCCTATTTTATAAAACGAATTATTAATATTATTAATATTTATTTTTTTTTATTATTTTTTTTTTTTTATTTTATTTTTTTATTTATTTAATTTTTTATATTTATTTATTTATTATTTAAAAATATATATTTATAATTATTATTTTAAGAATTACCCAAATATCAACTTTTTCATTTAATCCTTTTCTTTGATATAAATCACACATTTCAGGTGGTCTATATTGAATTGTTGTATATTTTTGAATATCTTCTTCTAAATTACGAATTTCTTGAATATTTAATGATTTATTTGGTGGGATTATTTCAGTGGTAGCTGAACCAAAGTCACAAAGTTTATATTTTCCATCAGAAGTAATTAATACATTCTTTATATATATTTATTTTATTATTATTTAAAAAAGAAAATATATATAATATTTAGTAAATACAAATAATTTATGAATAGGATTATTAAATTGTTTTATGTATATACCTCAACTTTAATATCTCTATGAACAATTGGTGGATTTTGATAATGAAGATGTGCTACAGCTTTACAAACACTGTAAAATATATTTAAAATTTCATTTTCGGTTAATCTAACTTTTAATCTTGAATTCATTAAATCAACGACATGACCCTCTTTTTAAATCATTTTATATAAAATAAATTTAATTATTAATTAATTTCAAATTTTAATTTATATGAAGAAAAATAAAAATATTTATTAATATCAAATAATCATTTATATTTCGCTACCTGAACAATATTCCATTAAAATTAATACTTCATATCCTTCACCTTCACTTTTACTTCTTGATCTTACTTGTGAATCGAAAAATTGAACGACATTTTCATGACCACTTACGATTTTCTATTTAAAATGAAATATTAATTAATTATTTTTCAATTAATTAAATTAATATAATATATATATATATTTGTTGTATATTTTTTTTTCTTTAGTAACTTTTTATTAAGTTTTTTAAAAAGGTTTTTAATAGTTAACTATTTTTTTTTTTGTTTGTTTGTTTGTTTGTTTGTTTATTTATTTATTTATTTATTAAATTTTACCATAAATTTAATTTCTTTTTGAAAAGTCAATACTTGTTCTTGATCTGGAACAATGATCTGTTTTAAAACAGCTTTTTTACCTGATTGATTTTGTACAACATATACATGTGCAAAACCACCTTATAAATAATAATAAAACAAATAATTTATATATATATTATATTAATTTTTAAATTATTATTATTTTTTTAATATTAATAATTATTATTAAAATTAATTTATTTATTAACTTTTAATATACCTTCAGCCAAATGACGTTCTATCATTACTTGATATTTACCCACAGTAACATAGGTACCAGGAGGTATTGTACCTGGTGGCGCCGCAGCTTGAAGGAATGGATTTTCACCCATACCTATATTATTATTATTCATGTTGGACGGATTTCCATTACCGTTCATATTTCTCATATTATTATTCATATTATTATTCCCGTTCATATTTTGATTTTGATTTTGTTGGTATTGCGCATATAAATTTTGGGCCTCACGCTTTATACTTGAAGTAATACCTTGTGTGGTATTTGATACTTTTGAAAAAATATCGTGCATATTCATTTTGCTTTAATTTTTCTTTTTTCTTTTTTTTAACTTTACCTTCTCTTTTTATTAATAAAATTGTTATAAAATTATTTATATATATTTATTTTATAATGACACAATGAATATATCTAACAACTATTATTGTTACTATTTTGTATTCTATTCTATTTTATTTTGTTTTTTAGTATTTTTTTTTTTTTTTTTTTTGAAAAGACTATTCAAAAATAAAATATTTGTATTGTATTTTATTCAGTTCTTGTAATTTTAAAATATCTATAAGATTTATAATAAATATTAGCAAATAATTTTATATATATAATATTAATAATATTTTTAATTAATTAAAAACAAATATTATTATTATTACTATATTTGTTATATTACTTTAAATTGTTTATAAATAACAATTTATATTTAAATACCTCAATTTATTTCGATTATTATTATCTTCCTTTAAAAATATGATTTCTATTTAACAGTTTCTTCAATTACTATTATTTTTTTTTAAACAATAAAATAAATTACTAAACATTCATGAAATACAATGATATCTATTTAATATAAATATGTATATAAATAAAAATTTTAAATTAGTATGTAATATTTATATTCTTGTATATTATCAATTGATATGAAACTAATTTTATAATAATAGAAATATTTTATTTATTTACTTATTTGTTTATTTTATTTAAATAATAATAATGAATAAATAAAAAAATTATATTATACTTTATATTACATTAATGAAAATTTTATTAATTATTGATTTATACTTTTATATTTATTACTTCAAAGTTTAAATATAAACTTCATAACAATTTACAAATAATAAATCCAATCCAAAAAAAAAAAAAAAAAAATAAATAAATAAATAAAATAAAATAAAAAAAAAAATAAAAAAAAAAATAAATAAATTTCTTTTAATTCAAAATGAAATTTCTTTCAATTTTTTAATTTATCATTATACTATTATAATAAAGATTTATTTATTGATTTAATTTATTACTGCCAATTTATGAAAAATTATTCTATTGTTACTTTAAAATTTACCATTATATTTAATTAATTTTTATTTAAGATTAAATATATATATATATTTAAAACTTTTTATTTTTATTTTTATTTTTTTTACTTTTTTATTTTTTATTTTTTTTTATTTTTTTTTTTTTTTTGTTATTATTACTATTATTAGTATTTTTAACTTTTTTTAATATACAAAAAAATTATATTTTAAATAAAATTTCTTTTGTTTATTATTAATAATATTTTTTTTTCTATTTTATTTATTATTAATAACTTTATAATTTTTTTTTATAACATCATTAAAAACTTTGGTAATTAGTAAATATACTTTTTATAATTCCTGTTTATAAAAAATTCTCAAAACTTATTTTGAATTACTATAATCAAAACAATAATATATAAATAATACATTTTAAGATTTTTTGTTGATATGCTATAATATGATAGTACGCAATATGATAAATTTTGATTTTACTTTTAACAGTTAAATTAAATTATCAATATACTAAATTATTGAGATGCTTACATTAGTTTCAATATACAAAGGAATATGTTTTGTTAATATTATTTATTGTTAGATAATCAAGTTATAAACAAATAAAATTTTGGTTCGCATTATAATATGAATAAAAATAAATATGTAATTATTATTCAATAAAAATATTATAATAATACTTCTTTTTACAAAAATATATTATTTATTTATATAATATTTTTCTTTTTTTTTTTTTTTTTTTTTTTTTTTCTTATTTTATTATTTTATTATTTTTATAAAGAATATATTTTATTAAAATTTTACTATCTTCAAAGTAATATATATTTTTTTAAAATTATAAGTAGAAAATAAAAAATTAAAATTTTATATTTAAATATTTGATCCTTTTAATGTATTTAATATATATATCAAATAAAATCATATAAATAAAAATAATTTTTAAAAATTTTTAATATAAAAATAATGGAATAATAAATAAAAATATTGGAATAAAAAAAATAAATAATATATAATATATAATAAATAGTTAAATAATTAAATAATTATTAATAAATAATAAATAATAAATAACTAAATAATAAATATTTAAATAATGGAATAATAAATTATAAATAATGAAATAAAAAAAATAAATAATATATAATATATAATAAATAGTTAAATAATTAAATAATTATTAATAAATAATAAATAATAAATAATAAATAATAAATAATAAATAATAAATAATAAATAATAAATAACTAATTAAATAATAATTAAATAATAAATAATTAAATAATAATGATTGTTATTTTATATGAAATTTTATTAATAAGGTTAAGGTTATTTATGATAAATATGAATAGGTAATTAGCAATGTTCAACATAATGAAATTTACATGTATTTATACTCTAAATGTGACGATTGAGAGCGGCGAAGCTGATACAGTATGCCAATAACTCATCACCTTACAGTTAATTAATAACTGTATGGCCATATGGGAGATGGGTACCCATATGTGCAAGTCTATGTTTTATACTCTAAATGTGACTTGTTCTTGAATACTTTTAATTAATTACATTATATTATATTTATAATTTATATTATCATTATTCTAGATTCATTAAATATATAAATTCACATATTGTAGCATTCCCCCATAATCCTAGTTATTCTATAATGAATAAATTAGTTTACTAGTGAATATGTGTATATAAAATTATCCTATTTTATAATATTAACTTGATATTATTAAACTATTAATTATTTATTTTCTAAATTAACCTTTTAATTTTACATTTTATTAATTTCTTTAATTCGATTTAAATATTGTTAAAATTATTTCTTAATTATATTTGTAATCAAATAATTTCCCCCTAAAACTAAGTATTTAATTATATTACACTGTTAATATTAGATATTTCTAAAACATCTCTTATAATATATGGTTTATATATTACTATTTGTATGATGGAAACCTTTCTCTTGAAGGGTGATATTATACCATCTCAAATTGTGTGAATACCTCTTATATATTGGGTTTTACATCACTTTCAATTATAATCCGCTTTATAGATTAGCGCTAACTTTTATATATATTTCACTTTGTTATTTTGAGATTCATATTTGATGAGTTTTGTAAAAACTTCATCGAATTAAGCTTTGTTACATTAAAGTAACTTGCAATCATTATATAAATTATTATTAGCCTGTTATAATTTTTAGATATAAATTTATTGTAGTGGTATCTTCGACTTATAGTCTTCAACCTTACTTTCGTTGGATAAAGAGACAAAAACCATTTATTATAATCTCTTTTTGTGGGATAAGAAATTAACCTTGCAACAGGGTATACTTTTGTTGGTAAGGGGTAACCAATTTATCATTCTTTTATTTATCACTCTTTTGTGGGTTTAGTATTAGCCCTGCGATTGCTTTTAAATATTTATTATGAAATCTCTTATTAAATTATTTGTTTGTTTTACATAAAATTGTTGATTATTATATATTGGTGTACTTGATAAATAAATTATAATCTTGGGATATTAAAATTGATTTCATTTATAATTAATTATATTATTATAGTCATTTAAACTTATTAATAAATTATATAAATTGCTTCATAATTGATTAAGATTCCATATTTCAATTAATTTGTTCTTGTAGGTTAATTTTTGCTAATTTTCCCTATTAGGCTATTTTAATATCCAAATGTATAATTTAATCATTTTTAGCATCTTAAGAAATATTAGTCTTATCATGTATTGAATTTTTTAAGTATTTCTTGAATATTGAAAGATTACAATTTTCTTTTTATACTTGATAATATCTTTATATGTGGAAGATATTAACTAGAATTTGATATACATTTTCTGGTCAGATATACATAAATTTAAATTTTCACTGACCATTATTCCCCCTCAAATCTAAATATTTTGAAATAAATATATAGATTTGTAAATGAAAATTTTAAGTTGTTTGCAATAGTTAATTGAATAATTGCACCATACTTTTAATGAAAGTATTTTAAATTATAAATTATAAAAATCAGTTTAATTTTATATTTAAACATGAAATATACGCTTGATTAATTGGAAGTGTACCAAGTGGCGGCTAAAACTCACTATTTTAAGTAGTAATATGAGGTGTCTAATATATATAAAATGGAGCCCTTTCAATGAAGGTCTTACACCATCTATTATTATTTTCTATGATTTAGCTCATTTCACTCTAAGTTAAATCATGATATATATTAAATTTAAATGAAAATACCTACTTCACTCTAGGTAATCAATTAATATAATTATTGTAGAATAGGCTCATTCCACCCTAAGCATTTCTATTTAATTTTATGAATAAGCACTTGTTTTAATGTTTATTAGTACTTTGTGACATCCTCCTTCGAATATCCGCTTTGTAGTTAAGTAGTTACTATTAAGTATATTCAGATAAAATAAAATATATGTTCGTGTTGAATATGATTCAACACGAACATCTTTACATTTACATCCTAAACCTATCTAAGTAGTAATAAATGTGAATATAGTGAGAATAAAAACTGCTATTGGAAAAAGAATTTGTGGGAAACGAATAATTCCATGGATTCATTATATCCCCAAGATCTTTAAGTAAATCAGGACTAACTGCAATAAAGAATATTATAATTAAAGAACATATTATCTTGAGGGTTACTGTAAACCATTTAATTATAAATTTAAATTGCGTTGCTCTTAGTTTATTTATTTTTTTTCTGATTGCAAATCTATTTATATTTTCAAAATGTTTATCCTTTACTTATAATTTTTACAGTGATTTCCTTATTTTTAATATACGATTTAAATTCCTTAAATTTATAATTATTTATTTTCATTAAAGTATTATACTCTTTAACTCTTTTAAAAAATGTATTTTTGTATGCTTTATATTTATTTGATTCTTTTATTTTTATTTTCTAAATATTCAATATTATACTTCATATGTTGGAATTAACATAGTATTTTATCTGGCGAATGGACGTAGTTTGAACTTTCAAAAAATCCTGGTGTGCATCATCCTTTGCTTTGGGTAATCATAACTTATTACTTGAAAAATAAATATAGCTTTAATATTTCCTTAAGTGGTTTTTAAATTTTGGATGGAGGTTACAAATATTTTGAATTTCAAAATTTCGAGATTTCAAGATCTCGATTTTCAGATTTTCAAAAGGTTAGACTTTTAGAAATATTATATTTATATGTAATTTAAAATACAAATGTATAGCAATTAAATTTGTTAAATATATTGTAATAATAATAATAATAATAATAATAAATAGTAATAAATAATAAATAATAATAATAATAAAATAATAATATTAGTAAATAGTAATAAATAATAAATGATAATAATAATAAAATAACAATCTTGTTCTTTATTATTATTTCAATAAATATTTATGATTTATACTAATAATATTTAAGCATATAATTTTTATTAATAAATATAATTATATAAATTTTTATAGATTAAAGATATATATTATTACTATGACTTATATTTTTGGATTTATAGTAAAAATAATAAAATAATCAAGGTTATATTAAAATAAATATTTTAAACATATGATTAATAAATAAATGAATAAATAAATAAATAAATAAAAAAATAATGTCATAAATAAATGGATAATATTTTATAAATAAATAAATAAATAGATAAAATAATAAATAAGTAGATGAATTATATATTTTTAAATGATTTAAATAATAATTAAATTAATATGTAAATAAATATATAAATTATAATATTTAAAATTTATTAATATGGTTTTATGTACCATCAATTTAATAAATATTTTTAATAAAAAAAAATGTATAATATTGATTATTATATATAAATAATTGAATAATATAATAAAATATATATGAATAAATAAAAAAATTATATATATGATTATTTTTTTTTTTATTTTTTATTTTTTTTTTTAATTTTTCCTTAGAATTATATTTATATATTTTCTATTTTTTTTTTAAAAAAAAGTCTAGTAAAATAAAGGAAAAGATATGACATTAATTTAAAATTTAACTTATTAAAAAATTATAAACATTAATAAAATTAATAATCGAAGAAAAAAAAATAGAAAATAAAAAATAAAAAGTAAACTAAAATTAAGATAAATAAGAAATTAATAATAAAGTACTTTTTTTTTTTTTTTTTTTTTTTTTTTCATTATATAAATTATATATTTCAAAAAAATTTAATTTATTAATATTAATAATAATTTATATTAAAAAATAATAATCTATTATAAATGTATTATTATTACATCAACAAATTTCTAACAGGCTTTATTTAATATAATAAAACTAAGTGATATTTATAACAATATTTAAATTTAATTTTATTCAATTGGTTATTTTGATAAAATTTTGATTGTTTAAAGATTAATAGAAATTAAAAATAATTTAAAATCCAGTAAATTCAAATATCCCTTTATATTTAAATGTTTTTTTAATAAAATTAATAATATACATATAATATAAAAAGGTAAATACATACTTATATATATATATTTTTCTTTACTTTAAGATATTTTTATTTTTTTTTTCTTGAAATTGTTAAAAATTAAATTAGTATTAATAATATGAAATTTATCAATTTGAAAAATAAATAAAAACAAAAAACAAAAAACAAAAAACAAAAAACAAAAAAACAAAAAAACAAAAAAACGAAAAAAAAAAAAAAAAAAAAAAAGAAGGAAATTTTATAATACTTTTAATAATATTGAATAATAATATAAAAATGTGATTTTAAAATTTTAAATATAATTTTATATTATAATAAAATGATTATATCATTGAATAGTAAAATTAATAATTACATTTTAAAATATATATTTTTAAAAATAAAAATTAATTATTAAGATGTCATTATCAACGACACCGTCAAATGAAGTGTTAAATAAAATTTTAAATGATTTAAAAAGCAGGTAATTAGATGCATTATAAATAATTCATCAAAAAATAAATGTATATCTAATATATATTTATATAAAAGATCTGAAGAAACAAAATATAAAGCTGCAAATGATTTAAAAGAACATGTAAATACAATAAAAATCTTTTTTATATATATTAATAAATATTTTTTTAGAGTTCAAATCAAATTAACTAATATGCCAAATTTATTTTTTTATGTTTTTTCAAATGTATAATTTTACAAAACAATTTTTTTTTTCTCATTTTTCTTATTTAAAGGTTATATCAGTTTCAAGAGAAATTTCAGGAGAAAATTTTACAAAATTTATAAATGATGTTAATAGACGAATTTTTGCATTAATTCAAAGCAATGACAATGATGAAAAAATCGGTGGTATTTTAGCTATAGGTATTTATTATTATTTTTATTTTTATAATTTAAAATAATTCTCTATTTATGATTTATAGTTTATCAATCAATAAAATATTTTTTAATAAAAAAAAAAAAAAAAGACCTATATATTTTAATATAAATATTAATATAAAATTTATTGTAAAAACTTTATAAAAGATTCATTAATCGATTTTGATGGTGAAGAAAATACAACAAAAATTACAAGATTTGCAAACTATTTACGTTTTGTTTTACCAGGAAATGATCTTCAAACTATGGTTTTAGCCTCGAAGGCATTAGGTCGTTTAGCTTTATCTGGTGGTACATTAACACCTGAATTTGTTGAATTTGAAGTGAAACGTGCCTTAGAATGGCTTCAAGGTAATAAAATTAATTAAAAGAATAATAGTAATAATTAATAATTAAAATATTTCTATAGTAATAATATTTATATTTAGTGTATGTTGGATAAATTAAAAAAAAAAAAAAAAGAAACTGAATTTTATTTGCTTAAAATTTTTAATTTAATGATATTTTATAAGGTGACCGACATGAATCTAAAAGATATGCTGCTGTTTTAGTATTAAAAGAATTAGCCCAAAATGCACCTATTTTAATTTATTCTTATGTAACTCAAATTTTAAATTTAATTTGGGTTGTTTTAAAGGACCCAAAGGTAAAATATATATTTATATACATTTATTGATGTAATATTATATATATATTCAGAATTATTGATATTATATCAATGTATAAATTATATTTATTATTATTAATATTATTAAATTTTAATTAAAATTAAAATTAAATATAGGTTGTTATTAGAGAAGGTGCAGCTAATGCACTAAGTGTTTGTCTTGTTTTAATTCAACAGAGAGAAAATAATAAAAATAATGAATTATATAAAAGTATTTTAGACGAAGCGCAAAAAGGTTTAAAATTTGGAAGTTCAGATACCGTTCATGGATGTTTATTAGTTATTCGTGAACTATTATTACATACAGGAAATGTAATTATAAATTATATTTTAATTTAATTGTAAATTTAAAAATTTAACCAAAAAAAAAAAAAAAAAAAATTTATATTAATATATATAAATAAATTTAGTTTATGAATGGATATTATGAGGATATTACAGATATTGTAATTAAGAATAGAGATAGTAAAGATAATTTAATACGTAGAACAGTAATATCTTTAATGTCAGATTTAGCTAGTTTTGATCCACAAACCTTTGTTGATAACTATCTTAAAAATTGTATGGATTATTTATTAAATCAATTAAAAAAAGATAGAGATCGCTCAATTGGTAATCATTATATATATATATATATATATATAATTTTTAAAATTTATATTATAGTATATATCATTTATATTTATATATATTATATTATATATATAAAAAGCTTTTACATCTATCGGTAAAATTGCTATTGCAGTAGGAAGTAATATTGGACCATATTTAGATTCAATTACATTAAATATTAGAGAAGTTTTAACACAAAAATCGTATGAATATAACTCAATTAATATATTAAAATAAAAATTTTATAATACTATAAAGTTGATATTAACTTTATTAATATTTATTCTTTTTTGTATTATTATTTTAATATATATATAAATATAAATATAAATATTTATAAAATGGAAATATAGACGTAGTCGTCTTGGTACTGAAGTTTATATTTTCCAATGTATTAGTATGCTAGCAACTGCAGTAGGTCAAGCATTAACAAAACATATGCATGAATTATTAGATATAATGCTTGCACAAGGCTTAAGTGAAGCATTAATACAAGCTTTATCAGATTTAGCACACTATATACCACCATTATTACCAGCTATTCAAGGTACCTTATAATATAATCTATGACTGAAAATAATTTTTTTTAAATAATTTTGTAACGTATGATATATTAAATTTAATATCAATAAATCAATAATAATATTTCATTAGATCGTTTATTAAATGTTCTATCGATTATTTTAAGTGGTCAACCATATCATCATCCAAATTCATTAAAACAGAATAACTTAATTCAATCACAAATTCAATTACAAGTAATTATTATTATATTTAAAGATACCTTATTTTCATTATAAGTAATAATTATTAAAAAATTTATAATTAATATTTATTATATAATAAATTTCTCTAATACGTAAATATGACATTAGACCACAGATGGTCACGATACAGATATTATTATATTGGCTTTAAAAACGCTAGGTACATTTAACTTTTCTGGACATATGTTAAATGAATTTGTTAGAGAATATATTGTAAGATATTTAGAAGATGATAATGCTGAAGTTAGAAAGTCTGCAGCAATTACTTGTTGTCATTTACTTGTTAATGATCCTGTTTGTTATCAAACAAGTAATAATTCTATGCTAATTGTTGGTGAAGTATTAGAAAAATTATTAACAGTTGGTATTACTGATTCAGGTAAGATTTAATTATTTAATAATTATTAGAGAATATTATTAATAAAATTAAATATAAGTATAAGCATAAACATAAATATAATTGTTATAATAATTTTATTAATTTTTTTTTTTTTTTTTTTTTTGATTTGTTTTTTTATTTTATTTATTTATTTATTTATTTATTTATTTTATTTTATTTTATTTTATTTTATTTTATTTTATTTTATTTTATTTTATTTTATTTTATTTTATTTTATTTTATTTTATTTTATTTGCTTTTTTAATTATTTAGATCCTCAAATTAGAAAAACAGTTTTATCATCATTGGATGAAAGATTTGATCATCATTTAGCTCAAGCTGAAAATATTAGAACTTTATTCTTAGCTTTAAATGATGAAGTTTTTGAAATTCGTGAAGTTACTATTACTATTATAGGAAGATTAATTGTTCATAATCCGGCTTATATTATGCCATCATTAAGAAAGACTTTAATTCAACTTTTATCTGAAATAGAATATTCAGGAGTTAGTCGTAATAAAGAGGAAGCCGCAAGACTTTTATCTCATTTAATAAAAAATTCAAGAAGACTTATTAAACCATATGTTGAACCATTACTTAAAGTTTTAATTCCAAAATGTAAAGATTCAAGTCCAGGTGTTGCTTCAGAGAGTTTAAAGGCCATTGGTGAACTAGCATTAATTGGTGAGGAAATGATTCCATATCTTGATGATTTATTCCCAATGATTATTGAGACTTTACAAGATCAAAGTAATATGACTAAAAGAGAAGTAGCATTAAAAACATTAGGTCAGTTAGCAAGTAACACTGGTTATATTATTGAACCTTATATCAAATATCCAAATCTTTTGAATATTCTCATTGGTATTCTTAAGACGGAACAAAATATGGATATTCGTAGACAAACATTAAAGGTTATGGGTATTCTTGGGGCTTTAGATCCATATAAACATAAAGTATCTACATTATTATTTATTATTATATATATATATATTTTTTTAGTATTAATATATAATATTATATTATTAATTTATATATATATTCATTAAATATTTAATAAATATATATTATTTAATATTTATTACATAATATTAACTTTAAAGATGGCATTACGTAATCCAAATGAAAATATTTCAAATGTTAATAATGAAACACCAGAAGATAACTTACCACTTGGCTTAAATCCTTCTTCTGAAGAATACTATCCAACTGTTGCAATTAATGCTTTAATGAGAATTTTACGTGATCCATCATTAAATGTTCATCATACAGCTGTAGTACAAGCTATTATATATATATTTAAAACCCTTGGTTTAAAGTGTGTATCATTTTTACCACAGGTAAATTTTAACTAATACTTTAATTTTTTTTTTTTTTTTTTTAATTAATAAATAAATTAATATATACAATAATTTATTTTAATACAATTATTATTATTATTAACATTATTAATATTATATTTTATTATTATTTTTATTTTTAATTTTTTTGTTTGGTATAATAAATAAATAAATAAATAAATTAATAAATAAATAAATAAATAAATAATAACAATAATAACTTGTTATATAAAATTAAATAAACATTTAGATTATGCCAGCATTTTTAAATATGATGAGAGTGTGCCAAGTAGGAAATTTAGAATTTTATTTCCAACAGCTTGGTATTTTAGTTACAGTTGTTAAACAACATATACGTAATTATTTAACTGAAATATACCAATTGATTCAAGAGTTTTGGAATTTTAATTCAAATATTCAATTAACAATTATTTCATTAATGGAATCTATCGCTGTTGCATTAAATTGTGAATTTAAAGCTTATCTTCCACAATTATTACCACAATTATTACAAATCTTCGAAACTGATACTTCTGAAAAGCGTCAACTTACTATTAAAGTTTTGAAAGCTTTCATTGTATTTGGATCGAATCTTGAAGAATACCTTCATCTAGTTATACCAGTAATTATTAAATTATTCGAAAGAATAGATGCTCCATTAGATTTAAGAAGAGAAGCTATTCAAACTATTGGTAGTCTTTGTAAGAATGTTAACTTTTCAGATCATGCTAGTAGAATTATTCATCCATTAGTAAGAGTTTTACCAAATCCGGAATTAAGAAATGTTGCTATGGATACCTTAATTAAATTAGTTTTACAATTAAATAGTGATTATGCTATTTTTGTTCCTATGGTAAATAAAATTTTAATTAAAAATCATATTCAACATGCTGAATATGATTCATTAGTAACTAAATTATTAAAGAATGAACCATTACAAAGAATTAGTGATAATGGAGAAGATTCCATGGAATTTAATGTTGATGATAATTTAACAGCTGAAATTGCTAATAAAAAGTTACCAGTAAATCAACAACATTTGAAGAAAGCATGGGAAGCTTCTCAACGTTCAACTAAAGAGGATTGGATGGAATGGCTTAGAAGATTAAGTGTTGAACTTCTTAAAGAATCACCATCACCTGCTCTTAGAGCTTGTGCAAGTTTAGCTTCTGTATATTATCCACTTTCAAGAGAATTATTTAATGCTGGTTTCGTTTCTTGTTGGGGTGAACTTTATGATCAATTCCAAGTATGTTTTTTTTTATCAATTTTTTTTTTTTTTTTTCATATATATATATATAGTATTATTATTTACTAGAAATAAAAATATAATTAAAAAAAAAAAAAAAAACAATTATATATTTATATATTTATATCTGGTTTTATTAGTATATTAACTATATATAATTTATATGTTTATTAATTTATATATTAATATTATTTAATATATATATATATAATTTTTTTTTTTTTTTTTTTTTTTTTTCCTTAACATTGTAATAATAATAATAACAATAATAATAAAAATAGGATGAATTAGTTAGATCTTTAGAAACTGCATTAACTTCACCAAATATTCCACCAGAATTAATTCAAACATTATTAAATTTAGCTGAATTTATGGAACATGATGATAAGGCATTACCAATTGACATTAAAACTCTAGGTGGTTTTGCTGCTAAATGCCATACATATGCAAAGGCATTACATTACAAGGAATTAGAATTTATTTCTGAGCCAAAACCAAGTAATATTGAAGCTTTAATTAGTATTAATAATCAATTACAACAACCAGATTCAGCTATTGGTATTCTTACATATGCTCAAGAAAATCATGATATAAAATTAAAAGAATCTTGGTATGAAAAGTTACAAAGATGGGAAGATGCATTGGCAGCTTATGAACGTAAGCAAGAAGAAGATCCGTTATCCTTTGAAGCAACTATTGGTAAAATGCGTTGTCTTCATGCTCTTGGTGAATGGGAAGCTTTATCACAATTAGTAAAAGAAAAATGGAATGTATTTAGTGATAAACAAAAAATTATGGCACCATTAGCTGCTGGTGCTGCCTGGGGTTTAAGTGACTATGAATTAATGGAAGAATATATTGATGCAATGAAACCAGATAGTCCAGATGGTAGTTTCTTCCGAGCTATTTTAACTGTAAATAGTAATCTTTTCCCACAAGCAGAACAATATATTAATAAAACTCGTGATCTTCTAGATACCGAATTAACTGCTCTTGTTGGTGAAAGTTATAATAGAGCCTATAGTGTGGTCGTCCGTATTCAAATGCTTGCCGAATTGGAAGAAATTATTTCTTATAAGAAACTTTTTGATCAACCAGATAGACAAGCAATTATTCGTAAGACTTGGATGAAACGTTTAAAAGGTTGTCAAAAGAATATTGATATATGGCATCGTATTTTAAGAATTCAAGCTTTAGTTATTTCACCAAAAGAAAATATGGAAATGTGGATTAAATTTGCTAATTTATGTAGAAAAGGTGGTCGTCTTAATACTGCTTTAAAAACATTACTTACCCTTTCAAATAATAATTCTTTAGATGGTAATCCCATGAGTAATCCACCTCCAGTAGTATACGCCTATTTAAAATACCTTTGGGCTACCCCAGAAAATAGAAGTCACGCCTTCCAAATTATGAAGATTTTCACTCAAAACTTGGTAGATCAATTAGAAAATTCTCCATATAATGAAATACCTTATCATATGGAAAGTAATAATAACTTAAATGGATATCAGAATAATGTTAAATTGAAGAAATTGATTGCAAGATGTTATCTTCGATTAGGTGAATGGCAAAAGGCTCAAACGGATGAACTTACAATTGAAATGATTCCAGAAATTTTAAATTCTCTCCATTCAGCAACATATTATGATAGTGAATGGTATAAAGCATGGCACTCTTGGGCTTTAACAAACTTTGAAGTTATTAATTATTATGAAAAGGCCAGTGATAATAATGTTTCCGCTAAAGATCTAATTGAATATGTAAAGCCTTCTATTTTTGGTTTCTTTAAATCTATTGCTTTAAGTAAATCTAATTCACTTCAAGATACTCTTCGTCTTATTACTTTATGGTTTAAATATGGTTATAATGTTGAAGTTAATGCTGCTGTTAGTGAAGGATTAAACCGTGTTAGCATTGATACCTGGCTTCAAGTTATACCACAAGTAAGTTATAAAAATAAATATTTATAATTTATCTATATATATATATTCATACAAATATATATATTAATTTATTCTATTTTTAATCTATTAAAATTTATATAACTTATTATTTATTTATTTATTTAAAACTATTTTTTTTTTTATTTTATTTTTTTTTTTTTTTTTTATATTTTTATATAACTATTTTTTTTATAGTTAATTGCTCGTATTTATACCAATCATTCTCATGTTCGTAGTTTACTTCAGCAGTTGCTTACTGATGTAGGTAAAGAGCATCCACAAGCTTTAATTTATTCATTAACTGTTGCTTCAAAATCACCAAATATTGAACGTCAAAATGCTGCTAATGCTATTATGGAAAAAATGATGATACATAGTGCTACTCTTGTTAATCAAGTAATTTTTAAATCAATAAAAAATTAATTTTTTATAATTAACTATTATTATTATTATTATTATTATTATTATTATTATTATTATTATTATTATTATTATTATTTAAATATAGTATTAATTTTTATTTATTTTTTTTTAAAAAAAATTTAAATAAAATAGGCATTATTAGTATCACAAGAACTTATTAGAGTAGCTATTTTATGGCATGAAATGTGGCATGAAGGTTTAGAAGAAGCTTCAAGATTATACTTTGGTAATCATAATATTGAAGGTATGTTTGCTACCTTGCAACCACTTCATCAAATGTTAGAAAAGGTAATTTTTTTAAAAAAAATAAAATAAAATAATTTTATAAATTTTATAATTATTATTATTATTATTATTATTATTTATACATATATATATATATATATATATATTTTTTTTTTAATATACGTTAATAAAAAATATTTTTTATTCTATTTTCTTTTTTTTAATGTTATTTCTTATTAAAATCATTATTATTTATTTATTTATTTTTTTTATTAAAAAAAAAAAAAAATTTATTAATATACAATTATTAATAAATTTTAATAGGGTCCAGAAACAATGAGAGAAATTTCATTTAACCAAGGTTTTGGTAGAGATTTATCAGAAGCTTTAGATTGGTGTAGAAAGTATTCAAAGACTAAAGATATAAATGATCTTAACCAAGCTTGGGATCTTTATTATAATGTATTTAGAAAAATTAATAAACAATTACCACAATTGACTACTTTAGAGCTTAAATACGTATCACCAAAATTATTAAATGCTAGAGATTTAGAACTTGCCGTACCAGGTCAATATCGTAGTGGTGAACCAATTATTAGGATTCAGTCATTTGTTCCAACCTTAAATATTATTACATCAAAACAAAGACCAAGAAGATTATCAATTAAGGGTAGTGATGGAAAAGAATATCAATATTTACTTAAAGGTAAGAATCTAAAAAAAAAATAAAATAAAAAAAATAAAATAAAATAAAATAAAATAAAATAAAATAAAATAAAATTAAATAATTAAATTATTTGAATTATACATTAATTATTAATATTAATTATTAATATTAATTATTAAATAACTAAATATATATATACTTATCTTTATATTTAAATTAATAATTTTAATATTAAAGGTCATGAAGATCTTCGTCAAGATGAACGTGTAATGCAATTATTTGGTTTAATTAATACCTTATTAGCTGATGATCCAGAAACCTTCACTCGTCATATGAATATTCAACGTTATCCGGTTATTCCATTATCACCAAATTCTGGTTTAATTGGTTGGGTACCTCATTGTGATACTTTACACGCTTTAATTCGTGATTATAGAGAAAGTAAAAAGACTTTACTTAATATAGAACATCGTCTTATGTTACAAGTAAATAAATTATATTTTATTTATATATATTATTATTTCTATGTTTATTTGATTTTTTTATATTTATTTATTTATTTATTTATTTATAAATTAATTATTATTATTATTATTATTATTATTATTATTATTATTATTATTATTATTTTTAATAAATCAAAAAAAAAAAAAAAAAAAAAAAAAAATATATATATATATATATATATAGATGGCACCAGATTATGATAATCTAACATTATTACAAAAAGTTGAAGTGTTTGAATATGCCGCTGATAATACTACAGGTCAGGATTTATACAAAGTTTTATGGATTAAAAGTAGAAATTCAGAAGTAAGTTTTCTTTTTTTTTTTTTTTTTATTTTATTTATTTATTTATTTAAAATTATTCCTTATAAAATAAATATTATTATTATAAAATAAGTATTATTATTATTATTATTTTAAGAAGAAGAAAAAAAATTATATTAAAATAATTATTTCTAAATCAAAAAAAAAAAAAAAAAAAATTTTAATATAAATTATATTTTATATATTTTAATTTAATTATATACATAAATAGGCCTGGTTAGATAGACGTACAAATTATACCAGATCTTTAGCTGTTATGTCTATGGTTGGTTATATTCTTGGTCTTGGAGATAGACATCCTTCCAACTTAATGTTAGATAGATTTACCGGTAAAGTAGTCCATATTGATTTTGGTGATTGTTTCGAAGTTGCTATGCATCGTGAAAAGTTCCCAGAACGTATTCCATTTAGATTAACTAGAATGTTAATTAATGCTATGGAAGTAAGTTATTATTAATTAAAAAAAAATTATAATTATTATTATTAAGCATGAAATAATAGTCATCAAATATATATATATTCATATATATGATTGAAATATATTAATTTTATATTTCATTTTTTTTTTTTTTTAAATATAATAAATTTTATTTCATATTTCTATTTATTAATAAATATATAAATATTTATTTATTATTCAACTATGTAAAAGGTTAGTGGTATAGAAGGTAACTTTAGAATTACATGTGAACATGTCATGAGAGTACTTAGAGAAAATAAAGATAGTTTAATGGCTGTATTAGAAGCATTCGTTTATGATCCATTAATTAATTGGAGATTAATTACTAATCCAAGTCCAAAGGTTGATAATAAACAAGCCCAAAATAAAAGAAGTGATGGTAAATATATGATAAAAAAAAAGTTTAAAAGAAAATAATAATATGAATAATTATGGTGAATTTAATTATTAATATAAAACTTATTATTTAAATAGATGATAACCGTAATTATAATGGAAATAGAAAACAAAGAAATGAAAATGAAATATTAAATAATGGTAAAGAATTTAAATCAAAATATTTTTATTTTTATTTTTTATTTTTTATTTTTATTTTTTATTTTTTTATTTTTTTTTTTAGTTATCTTTAAATATTAAAATTATTATTAATTTATTAATATATATATATTATATTATAAAATTTAAAATATATATATATATATTTATAGAAGAAGCAGATAAAGTGGAATATCTAAATCCACGTGCTGTACAAATTATTAATCGTATTCAAAATAAATTAACAGGTAAAAAAAATATTATATATTTTATTAAAAAATTTAATAATCATCAAAAAAAAATATATATATATATATATATATATCATTATTATTAATATTAATAAAAAAAATATATAATATAATATAATAGGTCGTGATTTTAAACCAAATAATGTATTAGATGTTCGTTCTCAAGTATATAAATTAATAGAACAAGCAACATCAGTGGAAAATCTTTGCCAATGTTATATTGGTTGGTGTGCTTTCTGGTAGAAAATGAAAATTAAAAAAAAAAAAAAAAAAGGAAAATTGAAAAAACAAAAATAATAATAATAATAAATTAATAAATTTAATAAATTTATTAATATAATTTAAATATAATAAAATATAAAAATAAGAAATATATCTTTCTGTTATGTTATATATATATATATATAAATAGAAATTAAAAAAGATTAAAAAAAAAAATTAGAAATTAAAAAATTAAAAAAAAAATAAAAAAAATTAAAAAATTAAAATTAAAAAAAAAAAAAAATATTAGATTTATTAATAAAATCTATAAAAAAATTTTTATTTTATCATGTATAAATTAATATTCCTTTTTTAAAAAAAAACAAAAAAACTATACTACAAATAATATTTAAAATAATAATAATTATAATAATAATAATAATAATAATAAAATAAAATAAAATAAAATAAAATAACAAATAATATCAATTTAATAATTGTAATAAAAATATTTTCTATATAAATTATTTAAAATTTTAAAATAAAAAAAAAATTAAATAAAAAAATAAATAAAATATATATATTTAATAAGAAATAATGATGAAAAAAAAAAAAAAAAAAAAAAATAAAAATTATACTTATTTAAATAAGTATAATTTTTATTATTATTTTTTTAAATTATTATTTCTTTTAATAATTATTAATTATTATTACTAAATCTTAGAGTAGTATTATAATTGTAAATAAAATTTAGAATTATATTATTATTTTTATTCTTAACATTATTTCTTACAAACTTAAAATTCAATAGTATCTCCCTTTATCCTTCACATACTCATTTCCCTTTTATATTTTAACAATATTCCTAAAACTTTATTTAATTTTAATAATACACTGTGATAATTTACTATAAACTTTAATTTTTTAATTTTATACTTTTTACTTTATTTTATTTTATTTACACATTTCTTGTAATTTTTAGTCATATCCAATAATACATTTTTATTTATTTTTTATTTTTTTTTTTTGAATAATGTTCAACTATATATTTCTATCAATTTATTTAAATTATCCCTCTACTTTCCTTCCCTTAAATACCATACCTATATAAAATTAAATAAAATATATTTAGTATATAAAATATTTTTTAAATATAATTTTTTGTTTATAAAGATTTATTAATGATCATTATTAACCCGTTTGTCAACATATGAAAAAAATTTTATTATTTTCAGGGGATTGACAGATTGTATTATTTTAGGTATATGATAATCATTTCATTAATTTTTAAATCAAATATAATATTTTTTTTATTTACCTTTTTCTTGTATTTTTTTTATCACCCTATATATATATATATATATTTTCGTTTTGCTTTGTTTTCTTCTAAATCATAAATAAAAAAAAATATTTTTTTAATAATATAAATATTCAAAGATCAGTACTTCTTAGAGATAAAACTCATTGGTCATGTGACCTCCCTGCTAAAAAAAAGTTTCATCCTTTCAATTGAATATTTATAATAATTCTTTCTACTTACTTATTATATTAAAATAATACTATATATTGTATTATAATCCTACAACATAACTACTTTAATATAATATATTAACTTCAAAATTTTTTCTTTTATTATGTTCACTTTACTAATCAATTTTCAATTATATTTAAAGTATAAAAATTTAAAAAAAAAAAGAAAATAAGAAATAGAATTTCTAAATTTATATTTATATAATTTTAGAATTGTGTTAAATTTTGATTGGAGTATTTCTATAGAATCTCTTTAGAATATCAATATTCATCCATCAATTATTTAAATATGGAGTATTATATATAAATTAATAAATTTTTTATTATATTTTGTTTCATTTTTATAATTTTAAATTTTTAAATTTTTAATTAAAAATTGAAGTATAGCTTAATATAAAAAAAAAAAAAAAAATTACTTTTAAATTTATTTATATATTAGTATAGATATTTAGCATTTATTTTTTTAGATATTAATAGTTTACCATTTTTTTTTTTAAAAAGAAAGTATTATTTATATAACAACAGAAAAGAAAAAAAAGAAAAAATAGTAATAAAAATAATAATAATAATTAAATTAAATTAAAAACTAATACAGAATAGTGAACTTAAAAAAATTACAGATAATCATGATAAGTTATTGTTAATTATAATTTACTACTACATTATTATACTTTTTTTTTCATTTCTAATTAATGTATCTGTCATTATTTTTTTCAATTTTCTTTGTCTTATATAATTGATAGAAAACTTCAAATAAACGAGTAAGTAAATGAGAAGATAATAAAAAAGAGAGTGTAAGGAGTAAAGAAAAAAATTATGAAAGAAGAGGTTGTAATATGTAAAATTAATTAAAGATAACTTTGAGGATAATTTGATTTTCTTTCATATATTTAATAATAAAAGAAAATTGTTTACCTTGGTATATTATTTATTTAATATTATTACAATTTACTCTTTCTTTTTTTTTTTTATTCTTACTACTTTATTTTTTTTATTTTCAATTTTATTTATTTTCTAATCAATAATAAAAGTGGAATATTAAGTATTCTAAAAAGAGAAATGAATAAAGTAATTAAGATTATTAAATGGAAAGGAATTGAATAAAAGTAAATGTAATAAAAGTAGTAAAAATATTAACCCTAGTTGTTGTTTAATTTAGTATAATAATTTTTTTTTTTATTATTAAACAGAAAATAGCATACTAAAGACGAACAAACGTTTGTACCTTTTTTTTTTTCAGTACTATATTTTTTTTTTTTTTAAAAAAAATAATAAAAAAAAGTATTTATAATTAATTAATAACTTATCGAATACCTTTTATAATAACCCATTTTATTAATAGTCTTATCA
>JACVTC010000072.1:532500-580000 GCA_016946835.1 Neocallimastix lanati (nom. inval.) | reverse complement strand
ATATTATTATATATATATATATATATTTTTTTTTATAAAAAAATAATAATAATAATTAAAAAAAAAAAAGTATAAAGATTTAATAGAAATTATTGAACAAGTTTCAAAAATGGATAAACAAATTAATGATGCCTATAATAAATATGGTAGATTAATGGTTTATGAAACTGGTAGTGGATCACCTTGTCTCGATTTAAGAAATATTAATTGCGATTTAGCGGATGCCTGTGAAACTGTAGATTTAGTTATTATAGAAGGTATGGGTAGAGCTATGCATACTAATTTCCATGCTAGATTTATATGTGATTCCTTAAAATTAGCAGGTAATTTTTTTTTTTTTTTTTTTATATTATTATGTAAAATTTAAATATATATAATATATATATATATAATATAAAATAATATTATTAATAATAAAAATTTAATAAAAAATAATTATATATAATTATAATTTTATTTAATATTCAAATAATTATCTTATAATAATATATTAATTTTGAATATATATCATATAATATGTTATAAATATATATAATTTATATAAATAAAATAATACTAATATTATTAAATTAATAATCTTATTCTTTATTATTATTTTCTTATTTCAATTTTTTTTTTTTTTTTTTTTTAACTAACAATAATAATAAAAAATAAATAAAAAAAAAAAAAAAATAGTATTTAAGAATGCTTCAGTAGCTAAAACTTTAGGTGGTAATATGTATGATGGTATATGTCTTTTTGAAAAAGGTGAAAAAGGACAAGGAGGTATTCGTGCTAAAACTAATCGTCTTAATACCTTTAATGAAATATTAGAAACTGGACGTTTCTCATTCTCATGTTAAGAAATAGGAAATGATAGAATAAAGAATAAATTAAATTAAATAAAGTACGAATAATAAAAAATTAGAAAAAAAAAAATATATATATATATATATATATATGTATATATATATAATAAAATATAATAAAATAATATTATTTAAAATAAATATAGTGATAATATATATATATATATATATTTATAAAAGCAATATTATAAAAAAATTTAAAAAATAAAAAATAATACTATTGTTAATAATACCATCAACAAATAATAAAGAAAAAGAATTATAATATAATTATAAATATATATATATATATATATATTATTTTTATTATCCTTTTTCTCTTTTTTTTTCATTTTACAATTTCTTTAAATCAATCAATCAATTAAACAAATGCTCACTATTAATTATTATAATGTATCATTTAACAATAAACAAAAAAAAAAAAAAAAAAAAAAAAAAAAAATAACTAAATAAATAAATAATATATTTAAATAAAATAACTAAAAAAAAAATATATTAAAATAAATAAAACATAAAAAAGACATTACATTTTTAAAATTATATTTCATAAAATAAAAATAGTATATATATATATATATATATATATATATGTAATTATACATATTTTTCATTAAAAATAAAATATATCATTTTATTTTATTTTATTTTATTTATTTATTTATTTATTTTTAAATAATATTCATTATAAAAAAAAGTTTTATTTATTGTACTACTTAATTCTAAATAATCATAATTTTTATGCAAGATAATCAATGAAAAGTGAAAAGAAAAAAATATGAATATGTTTTTTTTTTCTTTAAATTAAAATAAAATAAAAAAAATAATAATAAAAAAAAAAAAAAAAGAGTTAACCTTCTTTTGTTTTAAATATATTAATTCCAATAATTTTTTTCTGTGTTTGATTCTTTTGATAGTTCATATTTATTTTTTAAATTATATAATTATATAATTAATTGCTTGATCTGTCCAGCTATTAGAATATCAACTACATATAATTTTAATAGAGCAGTTTATTAATTATTTTTATAATATAAGCCAAAAAAGTCATTTATCAATTTTATATTATTTCAAATGAAGAAATTTCTTTATTCCACATTCTTCCAGATTGTTTTAGTTTATATATAGCTTTATTTAAAAGCCATACCTTATTTTTATTGTAGTGAACATCTCCAGGTGGGATATTCATTTAAATCTGCATTTAAATTTGCTGTTTTTATATCTAGTTATTTTATATTCCATTTTTTTGTATTGTAGCGATAGCTATTGTAATTCTTAAACTATCTGCTTGTACTGCTGGAGAATAAGTATCAATGAATTTTTTGTACTTGCTTTGTTAGCAACCTTTTACCATTAATCTAGCTTTAAAAGCACTATTGTCCTTAATAGTTAATACCCATTTAGGATCTATAATATTTTTATTTTTTCTAATTTTATTTTTATTAATAATTTTCATTACACCATTTTCGTACATATTTTTTAATTCTTTTTCAGATGTATTTTTTTTTTTTTTTTTTACATTTTTCAGTATTTTTAGAATATACTGTTTCATTATATGTACGTTAAATTTTAAAATTTATATTTAATATTTTGTGTTTTTTTATTATTATTTAAATTATTATTATAAAGTTTTTCTTTTCTTATATTTAATGGTTCAATATCTGATTCGTCTGAACTATCATCTACTTGAATTCTTCTTTTTCTTATAATATCATTATTTTGATAATTATTAAAATTGCTATTGTAATTGTTATAATGATTATTATTATTATCATTATTATTAATATTACCATCATCATCATCATTATCATCATCATTATTATTATTATTATTATTATTATTATTATTATTATTATTATTATTATTATTATTATTATTATTATTATTATTATTATTATTATTATTATTATTATTATTATTATTATTGTTATTATTATTATTATTGTTATTATTAATATTATTAATATTATTATCATAATTATTTAATTGAATATTATCTTTTCCCCCCTCAATTGAGAAATTATGATAATTAGAAATAGAATCAATAAAGGTAGGAGAATAAAATGAAGTATCATTAATCTAAAGAATGTCTTCATGGAAATAAACATCCCTAACAATTAACGACAGAATTAGTGTTTAAATCTAAAACATGTTAACTAGAGGAGTTAGGAAAATATCTTTAAAATATTCCTAATTTAGAATAATTTTCAAATTTGTTGTTTTTATGGTTATTAAAGAAAAAAGCATTACAACCAAAAAACTTTAAGATGAGAAATATTAACAGGTTATTTAAAGAAAACTTCATTTGGAATTTCTATAATTAATACAAGAATGGGAGTTAATATTATATAAGTGACAGGCGAAAATTACAGCAAAAATCCCAAAATTCTAAAGGTAATTTAGAGGAATTTAATAATGCTTTTGAGCAATTGTCAAGAATTTGATTCAGCCTTTCTGCAAGACCATTTTTACTGTGGATAGCTGGGAGTAGAATTTATAAATTTAATCCCATTATTATTTAGGTAATTAATTAAGTTATTATTTTAATATATTCAATTCCATTATCGGATTTTAAGGTTTTAATATTTCCTTATTAATGATATAACAATATTTAAAATCTAAAAAGTATGAATCAATTCATTATAAAGAAAAAAAAAAAAAAAAAAAAAAATTAATAGGTTATTCAGTTGAAGATTATACAAATGATGAGGATACAAGAAGATCTACAACTGGATACATATTTATATTAAGAAAAAGTCCAATAATTTGGAAATCACAAATTCATAAGAATGTTACTCTTTCTACTGCCGATGCTGAATTTGTTAGTTTAACAGAATGTGTTAAACAAGGAATATGGTTAAAGAATTTATTTGAAAAAATTACTAAACATAAATTAAAAATTAAAATTAATGATGGATAATAAAGCTTGTTTATTCATCGTCGAAGACGAAAATGTAAAAAAGGTAGATGTAAACATGTAGATGTTATATATAAATTTATTCTAAGAAGAAATGAAAGAAAATAAAATTAAATTTGCAATATGTTAGAATTGAAAATATGTTAGCTAATCCTTTAACAAAATCAATTACTGAACGATAAATTATATAATAATCAAGATTATACAGACATTATGATTCATAAATTTTATTGATATAAATTATATGTAATAATAAATATTCGAATAATGGATTCTTCTTAAATAGATAAAAATAAAATAAATAATATATATGAAATATATACCTGATTGAGCTAGTTTTAACAGTATATAATTAAAAAAAAGATGTAATTATTTTTATTTTATTTTATTTTTTTTTTTTTTTTTTTTTTTTTTTTTTTTTTTTTTTTTTTTTTTTTTTAAAAAAAATCGAATAAAATATTACTTTTTTTAAAAAAAAAAAAATCGATAGATAATTGATATTCATGACTATCTTTATATATATATATATACAAAGAATTATCATAATATATATTCTAATATTATAATTTGTTGTTTCTATATAAAATAATTATGACAAAAAAAAAATAAAAAAATAAAAATAAAAAAAAAATAAAAGTTATTTTAATGATGTATCTTTTCTTTAATTATATTACTATTTATATTATTAAATATAATTAAACTTTTGTTGTTTAATAAATTTATATTGTTAATAAATATATATAATTTCAAAAATAATAAGAATATGAATATGAATAAGAAATAAGAAAAACAATTTTTTTTTTTTTTATTTTAAAAATATATAATAATAATAATAATAATAATAATAATAAAAAAGATCATATTATTGGTTGTATAAAAGAATAAATGAAATAAGAATTCTATATATTTATATATATTAATTTTTTTCATAGACGGTATAAATATCTGAAGAAGTAATTAAGTATTCTAATGAATCTTTAAATTTTCTGGCATAAGGCCATATATTAGTTAATCTCGATATAACTAATTGATTCAATTTAATAAGTTTAAATATATGTTCTAATTTTTCTCTTGGATAATCTTCTGGTGGATACAATAATACTAATATATGATTTATAGCAGACTATAAGAATTAAAAAGTAATAATAAATAAATAAATAAATATATAAAAATTAAAAAAATAACAAAATAGAAAAAAAAAAAAAAAAAAAAAATTGTAACAATTAAAATTAGTATTTTATATATTTTATGTAATAATAATTAAAATTATAATAATAATAAATAATTATATAATTAATTAATATATAAATAAATATATATATATATATATTATTATATAAAATAATATCTTGAATTTTTTTACTTACTTCATATACTGCTTCAATAAATAATGGATTAAAATGATCTAATAATGGATTTAACATTAAATAGGTAGATAATAAAGAACTAATATTTGCTGCCATGATTTCACAAATTTTAAAACTTCATTAAAAAAAAAAATAGATATTCATATAAAAAATTATTATTAAATTAATATATATAAATTAAAATAATAATAAAAATGTATTATATGGTCACTTTATTATATGTATATATTAAAAATTCTATTATTTATTGTTATTTTATGAAGATTATTTATAATAATAATAATATGTTCCTTTTTTTTTTTTTTTTTTTTTTGTTTATTTGTTTGTTTTTTTTCTTCTTTTTAACAATAACAACAACGATAATAATAATAATAAATAATAAATTTAAAAAAAAAAAAAAAAAAAAAAAAAAAAAACTTTAAAAAAATTACCTTTCAGTTGTAGGCCAAATTATATTAATAAATTCAGGAGTACGATTTGAAGAATTCATTTCTTCATTAGTACTATTTAAAATATTTGATATATCTAATACTCTAGTATTTAATTTATTCTTAATATTATTATTATTATTATTAATATTATTAATGTTAATATTATTATTATTTATGTATGGTGATTGAACTTGAGATTGTTTTGATGAAATTTGAGATTGTATACTATTATCATTAGTACTACTCATACTATTTATATTTATATTATTAATGTTATTAATATTATTAATATTATTAATATTATTAATATTATTGATAATATTATTATCTATATTAATATTATAATTATTATTATTATTATTCTCATTTATGTTATTAGTATTATTGTTATTGCTATTGTTGATAATACTATTGTTATTGTTCACATTATTATTAAGATTATTATTGTAGTTTTCGTTATTACTATTATTATTATTATTGCTACTGTTAATGTTAATGTTATTGTTATTGTTATTGCTATTACTGTTATTATTTTCAGATTTTGTTCCCTGTTTATTATTTTTTTTATGAAAATCTCCACAAACACTACAATTTTTATCATTACAATTACAAAATATTGGTCTATGTAAATGCATTTGATTCCAATTCCATAATATATGTAAATTTGATGTTGAACGGAAAACTGTAAAGTTTTCTGGTGTTACCGGTGAAGGAATTTCTTTAAATTTTTCATCCAAATATTTTAACCAATCCTGGAAATCATAATCCAATACAATTAATTTTGAAAAAGCACTTGAATCGAAACAACAACATGGATTATAAACGTAAGGATTATTTCCTATTACTATAGAAGTTGATATAATAATAATATTAATAATAATAATAAAATAAAAAATAAAAATAATTATAAATAAAAGGAAAAAAAAAATAATAATAATTTGTTAATATTCAATTAAAATAAATTACAAAATGACTTATAAAAAAATATAATAAAAAAAATAAATAAAATTAATGTAATTAAAATACTTAAAAATTAATTAAATATATTCTATTTTGTATGATATAATTAAAAAAAAAAAATTTTTTTTTTTTTTATAAAATACTTATATAATAATAATAATAATAATAATAATAATAATAATAATAATAATAATAATAATAATAATAATAATAATAATAATAATAATAATAATAATAATAATAATAATAATAATAATAATAATAATAATAACTAAATATATATATATATATATAATTAATTAATTACATTGTTTTACAACTCCTATATCTTTTGCTTTACTCTTAAATTTTTTATTTTTTTCATTTTCACTATTAAGTAAAAATCTTTTTTCTACCAATTCTCTTTTTTTTGAACTTTGAAAATGAATTAAGGTATTTACTTCACGATCATTCACTAAACAAAAATTTTCTGCTGTCAATCTAGTTAATGTAATTAATTCCTTTATATATCCTTCTGGAACCTCTGAACACATTTTTACATCATCATTATTTGTGAATTCCGCAATTATTTGATCTATTTCATTTTTATTTTTTTGAAGCATATATTCTTTTATTTTATATTATTATTTAAAATAATTTTAAATTATTTTATTTTATTTATTTTTTATTATATATATATATATTTTATCTTTTATTACCTTTATTCATATCCATATTATCATTGAAAGAATAATTTGATGATACTGGGAAATTCTTTTTATCCAAGTTGATATCATTTACTGAATTTCTATTCATATATTCATTTTTCATTGGGTTATAACCATTATTTGGTGCTGTTATTTCTTCGTTAAAATTAACATCATCGTCTGGAAATGGGACAAGATAGGAATCGATGTAGGATGTAATTGGTATATTTGAATTAAGTAATGAAAATACGTGCAATATATATGTACAATACCATAGTCTTCTTTGAACATTTAATAAAGGTCTTATTTTTAAACTTGTTTCACTTTCATAGTTTTTTAATGAATCAAATTGAAATTTCATATTAAAAAGCATTTGCATTGCTAAATCTTTATTAATTAAATTAATTAATTATATAATAATAATAATAATAAAGGTAGAAAAAGATTATATATATATATAAATATATATATAAAACAATTAATAAAAATTAAATAAAAGAGGGGAAATATATATATTTATATTATATATATATATTTATATAATTATTAAAAACCAAAAGATAAATCTAAAAATACATATTTCATAATAAAAATATAATACTATATTATAAAAATAAAATAAAATATAATATAATAAAATAAAATAGTAATAATAATAATAAAAATAAATTTATTTAAATATAATATTTCCATTGAATAAATTATTTTACTATATAAAACATACTTGCATACATCCTTGAAAAATGTAATTTATTTGAAAGTATTGAAAAGAAACTTAAAATTAATAATGCTTGAATAGTACTAACTTTTGGTTCTCCTATATTTAATGGCATTAATTTATATGCATAATCAAAATATCTTTCACTTTCAGTTGGTCCAATATTATAAATAGATCCATTATCTACTGAGTTTTCCTTTTTATTAATAATTGGATCAAGCATAGAAGTTATAGTATATAAACTAATTAATAAAAATGTGGGTTGAGCATTTAAATTGTGAAGAAAATCGGCCTTTTTAATAAATGGTATATTATGATTAACATGGGTAAAATATATTTTAATTAAATCCATTTTTACTTCACATTGAAAATCTTTGATAATAATAATAGCAATAATCATAATAATTAGGAAATATTATAAAAAATTTTATATAATTAAAAAATATATATATTAAGTATAATATTATTATTGGAATTATTAAACTTTTTATTATAATATAAAATGCTTATTTATTTAACTATTTATAAAAGAATAAATAATTTTCTTATATGTTTTAATGAACTTACCTTTAACTATATCATTACTACTTATGTAATTTTCTATTAATAATTCATTAACATTGGTTGCTCTAAATCTATAATACATTTTTATATCATTATCAATAATTTTTATTAATTATTTTTATTTTCATTATTACTGCAATTATTATTGAAGTTATAATTATTAAAATTATTATTGTACATTTTAAAAATCTTTATTTTTTTTTTATTTTTATTTTTTTTTTTTTTTTTTTTTTTTTTTTTTTTTTTTACCTTTTTATTTCATTTATAAATGTTGAATTTTCACATTTAATAACTTTAGCCATCTTTCTACTTTCATTTTTATCTGGCTCTACTTTCTGTTTTTTCTTTTTTGTACTTTTTATTTCATCTTTATGAATATATATTTAATTAATAAATTTTATTTAAAATCAATCAAAAAATACTACCAATTTTTATAAAATACACTTTAGAATTTTGAATAAATATCATTAATGCTATCCACTTTTTTTTTTAAAAAAAATATATATATATATATAATTTTAATTTTATTATTTTAATTAATAAATTAAACAGTCTACCTCCAGCTCTTTTTTCTTTTTTTTGAACATCTCCTTGAACATTAGAAGTATTTGCATCATTTGCTAAACTATTCAAGTTATTCAATATTGCTTCTCTATTTTGAATAACATTTTTAGGAGATATACTCAATAAAGATTCTATATGGGCTAATCTTTCTTCTAAGGTAAGTGTAGATGTTTGAACTAATAAAGATCTTACTCTTCTTCTTGAATATATACAAACTCTTTGATTTCTTGCACATGTTGAACAAGTCGGAAAATTTCTATCACATTTTCTTTTATACTTATAGCAACTATAGTATTTAATTAAATAGTTTAATTATTTTATGATTAATTAATTAATAAAGAAAAAAAAAATAAATATATATTATTAAATTTTTTTTATAAATTTTTAAAAATAAAAAAAAAAATAATCTCAGTATTTATTAGTATAAGTATTAAGATCATAAAATTAACCATATACATATCATTATATATATAAATATGCTAACTTATCACAAGCTGGTAATTTTCTTTCTGTTGGTGGTTTACTTTTACTATTTGATGTTTTCTCTTTTTCCATTATTAATTATATTTATTAATCAAATATTTTTTTTATATAAAACTGTATATTAACAATTATAACAATTATTTGGTATATTATTTAAAATAATAATAATAATAATAAATTATTTAATTAAGTATTTTTTATTGAATTATCCAATAACAATTCCCTAAAAAATAAAGAAAAAAAAAGTAAAAAATAAAGGTGTTGAAAATTTGAAATTAGTTCTTTATAATAAAAAATATTTATAAAAGTAAATTGTTAATACAGAGGGAATTTTTTTTTTTTTTTTTTTTTTTTTTTTTCTTTTAACATTTAATTTCAAAATTTCGAAAATTACTATTATTATTATTACTTCATTAAAAAAAAAAAACTAAATTTTACTTTAATGCTGAAAAAAAATATAATAAATAATAAAAAATTTGAAATATATATTATATTTATATATAATTTTTTTTTCCTTTATTTTTCCTTGTTGCCAAAAAAAAAAAAAAATAAAATAAAATAAAATAAAATAAAAAAAAATAAAATAAAAAATTTCATATAAATATTATCCCATTTTTAATATTTAAATTTATTTGTTTTTTAATAATTATTTAATTATTAAGTAGAAATAAAATATTATGAATAATAAATAAAATGGCGGGAAAAAAAAATTTTATATTATATACTACTAACAGAATTTATGAAAAAAAATATATATAATTCTCAACTTTATTTACTTACTTTTATTAATAATTTATTTATTTTATTATAACTATTTACTTACTTTATTTATCAAATTATTAATTTATTCCTTTTTTTTTTTTTTTTTTTTGGTTCAAAAAAATTTATTCCTTTATTTTTTTGTTCGAAAAAAAAACAAAAAAAATCTTTAAGCAAAAAATCATAAAAAATGGCGGAAAAAAATCCACAATTTTTATATTTTTTTATTCTTTTTATTATTCAATTATTCATTTATTCAATTATTTATTATTTATTATTTATTACTTAGTTCTATTATTTATTATTTATTATTTATTATTCAATTATTTATTATTTATTATTTATTATTTATTATTTATTATTTATTATTTATTATTTTTAATTTATTATTTATTATTCAATTATTTATTATTATTTATTAATCAATACTCTTTTTATTATTTATTATTTACTATCTATTATTTATTATTTATTATTTATTATTTATTATTTATTATTTTTAATTTATTATTTATTATTCAATTATTTATTATTTATTATTTATTATTCAATTATTTAATTATTTAATTATTATTTATTACTTATTATTAGTATTTATTATAAAAAAAATGCAAAAATTAAAAAAAATATATATTAATGAATAATAAATTAATATTTAGGATTATTTATGATAATTAATTTGATATATTGATTTGTCTTCATATTTAATTTATAAATAAATTAATTATAATATATGATGAAATTAAATTAATTTTCATTGTAAATTTAATAATGAATAATTAAATAATGGATAATAAATAAATATTAATCATTATTTATGATATTAGGAATTAAATATTAAATATTAAATATCAAATCATTAAAAATATAAGAAATTCTTATATAATTTATTATTATTAAATTATATTTTTATTTAATTATTTTATTTTATTCTTAGAATATATCAAATCATTAAAAATATAAGAAATTCATATATAATTTATTATTATTAAATTATATTTTTATTTAATTATTTTATTTTATTCTTAGAAAATGTTTAATAGTTTAATGACAATAAACAAATTTCATAAATTATATTAAAATATTAAGTTAAACGAAACACACACCTTATTAAATAAATTACTTTACTATTTTATATGATTATTAATATTACATGACAATTTTTTACATTTTCTTTTTACTTATTTATATATATATAGTAATTATTTAATATATTATTTATTTATTTTGTTGAAAGTATGTTAATTTATATACATATATATGGTTAATTGATTAAATAATTATTTTTTAAAAAAAAAATAAAAATAAAGATTAACAGATATGGTCTTTTGATATTACTACATTTAATTTATTATCTTCTTTCTGCAATAAATAATGTTCAGTATTTTATATATTATACATAATTTAATAATTTAATTAGCTGAAATAAAACTAAAATAATTTTTATTAGTCTTATATAATATTTTTAAAAGGGATGATATATTTCCATCATATTGAATAATTAGAGAAGGTTCAAGCTTTAATTTAAAACAAGTGATAATAATATCCATTTTCAATGGATTTTGGATATACAAGTTTCTGTAACAAAAAATATATAACGTTTTATCATATTCAATTTTTTTTGTTAATTTTACTATTTTTTCACTATAGGAAAAAATGTAGCTATATAAATTATTTATTGTATTATAGGATAGTTTTTGATTCTGATATTCCTTTAATAACTTGTCAATATCATCTTCATTACAATTAAATATTTCATTATAAATACTTTCATGGTTTTCAGGATAAATAAACAATGCAAAAAAAGATAATAAATGTTTAAAATTATTAAATGGAATATTTAAATGATTTTTATTAATTAAATAGAGATTTGGATTCTTAATATTTTCTTGTAAAAAATCAAAATAAGTATATAAAAAGGACGACATTTCTACATATTATATATAGTAATTCTATTATTTAGATATAATAATATTTTTTTCTTTTTATTCCATGAAAAATTCAATTTTTATTTTTTTTTTTTTTTTTTTTTTTTTTTTAAGTATGATCTATTACAATTTTTATAATAAATAATTTTTAAATTAAATTGAATATTTAAAATGAAATAATCTAAAAATAAAATAAATTAAAGAATATAAAAGATATAAAATTTTTATTATAGTTCATTTCTAACATTTGATTGGTCAAAAAGTTTGAGATTTTTTGAAATTATTTTTTTTTCTATTATATTTTTTTTTTTTTTTATTATTATTATTATTATTATTATAATTATTTTAATATATAATAAAATAAAAAAAATTGTAATTACATTTGAATAGATTTCAAGCATTTTGAATTAAAAGAAATTTCAGATTAAAAATAATTTTAATTTATTATTATTTATAAATATTTTATTTTTAAATTTCATAACAGAAAACATTTATTTAAATAATTAAGCAAATAAAGTTCCAATAATTTAATTAGATAATCTTTTTATATATATAAATATATATATCTTTTTTTTTTTTAAAATAAAAAAAAAAAAAAAAAAAAAAAAAAAAATGAAACTAACTCCAGCTATTTTGTCTTCTTGGAATCCAGATAAACCACTTTCTGAACTAATTTTTGCAAAATGTAGTGGTAAGCAAATTTCACATGTTGATGATATTTCAGCTTGTGTTTCACTTCATAAATTAGATTTATCTAATAACGAAATTAAAAAGACTGGGGCTCTCAGTGGACTTCGTTATTGTTCAGAATTAACTTGGTTAAATCTTCAAAATAACCAATTAGATGTATGTCCACCATTTACATATCAAGATAAAGATGGTCTTGGTAAAATGGATAAATTATTAGGTATAGTCATAATTATAATAATAATATAAATAATATAAATAATAATAATAATCAAAGCAATATTGTTTTATCTTAATTTATTATTCTTTTTTATTTCTTTTTTTTTTTTTTTTTTTTTTTTCATTCTTATTAAACTTAATTTTATTTTATTTTATTTTATTTTGTATTTCTTTTCCCATTTTTATTTTAATATTTTTTTATTGAGAAACTAAAATTAAATTTTTTTTTTCATTATTAATAAATTATTAACTTTATTAAACCTATTAATCTATATTTTTCAATTTTTTTTAACTTACATTATTGATTATATTTTTTTTAAAAAAAGTATTAAATTTGAATTTAAATCAAGTTGAAAGAATTACACCATATATATATAAATTAAAGGAATTAAAAGCTTTAATTTTAGGTCATAATAAAATAACAAAAATTGAAAATCTTGAATCACTTACCAATTTAAATACCCTTGGTAATAATTATTAATATATTTAATAAATATTTAATAAGGAAATATAAATAGTATTTTTTATTATTATTATTATTATTACAATAAATTATATTAACTATTACTAATTATAAATATATGTTTATTTAAATTTATTTATTCACATATTTTAACTTATTTAATTTTCATTTTTAATAATATATATATAAATATTATATATATAGTCTTATCATATAATAAAATTGAAGAAGTCAATAATTTAACATGTTTAAAAAGTTTAACTAAACTGTCAATTACTCATAATAAAATTAGAGTCTTTCCAGATTTACGTATGAACACCGAACTCAAAGAATTACGTTTAAATAATAATAGATTAATTGGTATTCCAGAATATGTAAAGTTTTTACCAAAATTAGAAATTTTAGATTTAGGAAATAATTTATTAAAAGAATTTAGGTAAAATTTAAAAGAAAAAACAAATATATATATATATATTTATATATATAAATTTTTTTAAAAAAAAAAATAAAAAAAACTTTTTATATAAAATCCATTAAACTTAATATAATTAATTTATATATATATTTAATAAAATAGTGATATAGAAAATCTTGGCTCACTTTTCCATTTAAATAATTTAAATTTAAAAGGTAACCCAGTAACAAAACTTGAAGGTTATAAAGAAAAGGTAATATTATAAATTAATAAATAATATATATTGTTATTTATTTTATTTTATTTTATTTTATTTTATTTTATTTTATTTTATTTTATTTTATTTTATTTTATTTTATTTTATTTTATTTTATTTTATTTTATTTTATTTTATTTTATTTTATTTTATTTTATTTTATTTTATTTTATTTTATTTTATTTTATTTTATTTTATTTTATTTTATTTTATTTTATTTTATTTTATTTTATTTTATTTTATTTTATTTTATTTTATTTTATTTTATTTTATTTTATTTTATTTTATTTTATTTTATTTTATTTTATTTTATTTTATTTATTTTATTTTATTTTATTTTATTTTATTTTATTTTATTTTATTTTATTTTATTTTATTTTATTTTATTTTATTTTATTTTATTTTATTTTATTTTATTTTATTTTATTTTATTTTATTTTATTTTATTTTATTTTATTTTATTTTATTTATTTATTTTATTTTATTTTATTTTATTTTATTTTATTTTATTTTATTTTATTTTATTTTATTTTATTTTATTTTATTTTATTTTATTTTATTTTATTTTATTTTATTTTATTTTATTTTATTTTATTTTTATTTTATTAATATATACTTATATTATATATATATATATTATTTGCATATAACATAAATATATAATTATATAATAATAAATTTTTATTGGATTCTGATAGGTTTTAGACTTAATACCATCATTAAAAGTTTTAGATGGGGAACGTTTTGATAAAAAATTTTTAGAAAGACGTGAAAAGAGAAAAATTTTCCTTGAACATAAGAAAAAGAAAGAAATTGCTAAAAAGTTAGGTTTAGGTAAGAAGAATAAAAAGAAGAATAAAAAGGAAAATAAGGAAGAGAATAAGGAAAAGAATGAAGAAGGAGAAGATACCAAAGAGATTAAAAATAAAAACAAAAAATTAAATAAGAAGAATGGTAAATCAAAGGATGCTGGTGATGACGCCATAGAAGTTATTGAAATATCTGATGATGACAAAGAAAAACCTAAAAAGAATACTATATCTAATAAAAAGAAGAAATCTTCAGAAAATGATGAGAATGAGAATGATGTTGAAATCATTAATGAAACCCCTAAAAAAAGTATTAAAAATAAAAGAAGATTAGAATCAACAACGGAAGATAAAAAACCCAATTCACTTAATAGAATTAATAAGAACTCAAAATTAATTAGGAAGGAAGAACATCAACTTAGAGACAATAATAATAAATATAGAAAAACAGGTAGAAGTAATGGATATTTTGATTATGTTCATGAAATGGAAAGAGTAAGTAAAGAACAAGAAGAATCTATTGGTAATGTTAAACGTAAGGTTACCATAAAGGAAGATGACTTCTTTGTTGAAAAGAAAACCAAGACAAAATCAAAGAAATCCTCTAAAAAGAAAGAAGATAGTAATAGCAGCGATGTTGGTAAGAAAAAGCGTAAGTCTTCCGAAATAGAAAGTAAGGCTGAAAGTGATGTTAATGAATCCGTAGCAAAGGCACCAAAATTAGAAGAAAAATCATCACCTGCTAAAGCGGCAGCTGTTTCAAAGGAAAATGAAGAATTAGAAATGAAGACTAGATCAGGTGTAGTTGAAGTCATTGATGTCAATGCCAGTGGTAAAGGAGGAAAATCTAGTAAAGGAAAGAAAGGAAAAGCTACCAAGGATAAAGTATTGGTTACACAATTTAATCCAGGTTTATGGTCAGCAAAGAAATCCGATAAATCTACAATTCTTAAATCTGATAATTCAGAAGCTTTGGATTCTTCTAAGGAAAAATCAAAACAAAATATATGGGGTTCAAATATAATTTCAGGATGGGATTAAATTATTTAAACTTCAAAACAAAAAAGAAATTTTTTTTTTTTTGTTTAAATTATTATTTTTTTATTTTTTAAATTATATTGTTTATTTATTTCTATAAATTATAAAGAATTTGATTTATTAAGTTTTTTTTAAAAAAAATTAAAAAAAAAAAAAATAAAAATAAAAATAAAATAATAAATAAAATAAAATAAAATAAAATAATAATAATAATTTTAATAATAATTTTAATAATATTATTATTATTTTTTATATATTATATATTTATTTTATATATTTATCTATATAATCAAAAATATATATATATTTTTTTCTTATTAATATTATTATTTTATATAATTTATTTTTTATATTCATTTTTTATATTTATTTATATTTATATATATTATTATTATTATTATTATTAAATTATATTTAAATTAGATATTTATATTACATTTATTTTTTTTCGATTTTTTCTTTTCCTATTCTATTTTTTTTTTTTTATTTATATTCAAATAAAATAAATAATAATAATAAAAAAGAAAAATAAAAATAAAAATAAAAATAAAAATATAAAAATAAAATAAATTCTGTTTTTTTTTTTTTTTTTTTTTTTTTTTTTTTTTTTTTTTATCGTTTTGTTTTGTTTTGTTTTGTTTTGTTTTGTTTTGTTTTTAAATATAATAAAATTAATTTCTATATATATTTTTTTAACACTATAAATCAAAATTCAAAAAAAATTTTTTTTTCTTTTTTTATTTTTCAGTTTAAAGGAATATATATATATATTGTATTTTTCTAAAATACCGACTTCCAAGTCTTTTAATTGGCTCTTAAACGTAAATTTAAATATTTCTTAGAAGATGTAAAGCTTTGTACTTAACAATAAAATAAAAAGATAAACTTATAAATTCATCAATAAAAGTAAGATTATATCTTTTTTTTTTTTTTTTTTTTTTTTTTTCCATTAAACGATCTATATAGAAATCCTATAATATCAGGGTGTATTACTTCAATAGGAAGAGTAGCTTTTGGTGTTTCTTTATTTATGTGGATTACGATTTAATTTTACAATTTTGAAATCTACAATATTTTCTTCTTTGAAGTTAGAATATCTTTATTGTTAGTAATGTGCTCAGAATCAATTGATATCGATATCATACTATGCGATTATTAAATGGAATATCATTTATTATATCAACCTACTTATGATACCTTTTATTGTGATTTCAATGTATTTTTTATGATGATTACATTCCAAACAAGTATATTTTTTGAATTCTGAAAAATGAAAGTTTTTAATCTTATTTCATTTATTGAATGCTGTCTAACATAAAAATAACACACCATCGAATTGAAGATCTATAGTATTAAGTGTTTTAATTTTATAAAATTTAATATCTTCTAAATAAGTATTTAATACAATTTAAAATATTGATCTCGTTTCTTCCTGGAAGTACTGTATGAAGCACTTATGAGATTAAGGTGGGAAATTAATTTATAAGTTATTCTTCATATCTTATTAATAAAATATTAACAATTATATAAAATATATAAAATTTATATGATTAATTTATAAAATATTTATAAATAAATACAAAATATGCTTGGAATTAATTCCATTATAAATATATTAGATGACAGTATTTGTGCAATTCTCTCAAGCCCACAGTTAGGACAGTATCATGTCTATACAAAAATATATCGTGTAAGTGGATCTTCCTTTAATTTCATCACCAGAGAAGTTTACATCACAATAAGCTCTTAAAATTTTGTACTTTTAAGGTATTTTTATAAATGAATACCTACATTCAAATCAGTCTTTGTTGGATTCTCAGAAATTCTTTCAGCTTAATTGACTGTAAATGCTATATCTTATCTTGATTTTTGTTGTTGATACATATAATTGAAATCCAATCATATATTATAGTTAGTTAACATTTTTTCAATATAATTTTTTTGATTTATTTTATAGCCCTTATTTTCTTTATTTATTTTAACTATATTAATTCCAATATTTTTATTTGCTGTTTTATCTGTGGTGACTTTGTATTTATGTTTTATCTTTGTAACAACTTTGGTAATTTCTTTTTTCTCTTCTACAATTAATATATCGTCAACATAAAGTGTTAGTAATAAGCATAATTTATTATTTTTATATTTACCAAATAAACGAATTCTTTGTCTATTGCATTTTTCCATTTGTAGTAAGGTATTTTCTGAATTCATAGCTTCTTCATAATTCTTTAGGAATTAATATATTAATATTATTAATTCTTATTTCTCTTACGGCTTTCATTTTCATCTGAATCTATTTTCCTCTCAAAAAAAATTAATTATTTAATGTAGGTGTTCTATCCTTCATTTTTCTTTCTTCATTCAATTAATGATTTTTTTCTTTTCCTTTTTCGACAGTTTTTTTTTTTTTTTTTTTTTTATCAATTTTGTCATTTTTACTTACTTACTTATTGATAGTTTTATTATTCCTTTTAGTAGTAAATTTTATATCCTTTTCTTTGGTTTTCATTAATTTTCTTTTATCTAAAATTTCCAGATCATTAAAATTGTTTTTCAGATTCATTTTCAGAATTATAGTCTTTAACTTTAATTTTAATATTTTAATATATTTTATTATTTTCTAAATTTTATTTTTTCATCCTTTGCATTAACCAGATTTTATATTGCTTTTAATTTTATTTTCAAAAAGTTTCTCATTTACAATTTTATAATTAATTAAGGTTTAATTTAAATAAATTTTTATAATTCTTAAAATAAATAAATACTATTTATCCAATTAAAACATAATAATATTTAAAATAGTAACATGAGATAAAAAGTAATATTCAAAAATAAAGTGTATAAATAAATTCTGAAAAAAGATAATATGCAACGAACCTCATTTCCTCATGGATTAGGGTTTGAATTGACTATATGAAAGCATTGGTTTTCAATAAATTTATAGCACTTACCTCTAATACCTAAGTGATAAATCCTCATTAATACATTATTTATGGGAACTGAGTCATACGCTTTTTTAAGGTCCAAAAAAAGAAGGTTAAGTATCCTTATTTAAAAAATTTTCGTCTCTGACATATAATTCTTAATGAAGTGTAAAGACTTATACCCTCTTCTCTGTTACGAAATTCATATTGTTCTGGTCTTATAAATCCTTTATCAATTTTGAAATTCTATTTGCGATGATTTTTTCTATAATTATTAACTCATTATTGGTAAGAGATATGCCACGATAGTTATTACAATCTGATGGATCGTCCTTTTTATGAATAGAAACTATCAATGGGTTATTCCATGATTTTAGAAAATTACCATTCCAAATACGATTGATTAAGGCTTTAAGACATTTAAAGCCATATGAAATATTACTATTATTTTCCCTTGATTCTTCTGAATCATTTTTACAAGGAATCAAAGCTTTGAAGAATTCCATTGGAATACCTTCAGGATCACAAGCTTTAAAGTCAGGGATAGATGAGATAGCTTTGCTAATTTCTATATCACTAATACCTTGATTAATTTCCCATTCTTGTTGTCTTGGAATTCCCAAATTCCTTAGTGTATCAGAATCTTTCCAGAAATCTTTAGAAAGACTATGACCTGAAGAATCCGACCCTAAGAATTTATAATGAGAATGACAAGCTTTTAATCTTTCATCTGCAGAAGAAATAAATTCATTAATATTATTGTTGTTAATAGGAAGTGAGACCGTGAAAGATTGATTATTTATTTTTTCATTCTTTTTTTACTAATTTCCATACTTTCCTACTATCATTTTTAAGAGCTAACGACCATCCTCTTTTAATCCAATATAAATATTCTTTTTTCCTAAATTCGTTACATTTTTTATGAATTAATTCACATTGTCTATTATACGAGTCTTCAATTTTAGTAAATTTATTGGAATCATTTGCATATTTGCATATCCTTAATAAGTTTAAATTTTACATGTTTTACCTTTTGAAGACAATAAATTTTGTGGGACATTCTAATAATCAATTTTCTGATTTCAATTGAAAATGTAATTATTGATAAATCCATAGCAATTGAATTAGTAGTGTTGATGAACTTTTCAATTATACTATCTGTTGAAAAGTTCAACAGTTCCTAATTTATAGTGAAGAATTAAGAAATATTATCTTCAATATTAATTTTATTCGGTTTGTTTTCATTTATTTCAAATTCATTATAATAAATAGATTGATTAAATTGATGTTGTATGTGCTGTTTCCCCCTCAATTTGTTTATCTGAAGGATTTGAAGAATGAAAAAAAAAAAAAAAAAAAAAAAAAAAAAGATATAATAAATGAGCCTAGAGTACTTTCATTGAAATATGCGAACGAATGATAATTATTGATTATGAATATGAAGTAATGTTAAGAACACGATAACTAGGAGAGTTGGAAGAATATTGTTAATTGAAAATGATATATTATTATGGATAAAAAAAAATACAAATAATTTACACAAACTTTAGATATATTATTATTAATTTTTGTTATATTATTTCATTTATTATTTAATTATTATTTCTTTTTTTTTTTTTTTTTTTCATTTTAAATTATGAACTTTATTAAAGTTAATTTAATTTAAGGGTTAGGTAAATTGTGGTTAATTTTTATGTTTGTTTAACATATATAAAATTTATTGGTTACTTCATTTATTAAATTATTTTATTAAATAAAAAAAAAATTTTTTTTTTTTATATATTTTAAAATAAATAAAAATTAAATGAAATCATTAACATAAACTGAAAATTAAATTAAATTAAATATAAAATTTTTTTATTTTTGAAATTTCTTTATTTAATTAATTCGGTAAAGGAAAAAAAAAAACAAATAATAATATTTTGTGTTTGAACTTTAAATTATATAAAAATAATTATTAAACTATATAAAATTATATACGTATATAAATTTAAAATAATTTTTTTTTTTTTTTAAAAAAAAAAAAAAAAAAAAAGAGATAATAAGTAAAAAGTTGATTATGAAGGTTATTTACTTTTTAAGTTCATTTTATAACAGTTAATAAATTTAAATAATAAATATAAATATTTATATATATAATTAAAATTTAATGATTAAGTCATTAATAATTTTTAATTCCAAAAAAAATTTTAAATTAAACATTTTTTAACTAATTAATAATAATAATATCCTAAAATTAAAATATCTTTAAAATTTACTGTCTATATTCAAATATATATTATTATTATTATTATTATTATTATTATTATTATCATTAAATACTATATAGAATTTTTAATGAAATAAATATAATATCTTTTTATTATTAAAATCATATATATATATATTCTTTTTTTATCCTAAATATTTAAAAATTTAAAAATATAGATTAATTTCTTTTTTATGATTTTCAAATTATTTGAAAAAAAAAAAAAAAAAAAAAAAGATTCATATACCATTTATATATAATTTTAATCCCTTGAAACTTATTTTGATATTTTATAATATTATTATTAAAAACATGTATATATATATATATAGAACAGTTTTAAAATATATTTTCATTTTAAATATTAATATTTTTTTTTTTTTGTTTTATTTAATTTATTTATATTTATTAAATATGTTAATTAGTATAATAAATAGTTAGTTCAAAAGGTTTTATTATTATAAAAGATAATAACTTTAGATATTATTTATATTGTGTGTGTATGCGCATAATAAATAATTATAAAGGTAAATTAAAAAAAAAAAAAAGAAAAAAAAAAAGAAAAAAAAATTTTTTTTAACAAATTCTATTATTATTAATTTATCTATAGTTTAAATATTTTTTTTTTTTTTTCTTTTTTCTTTATATATATATATATACATATACATATTTTTATAATATATATATATATATATATACATATTTATATAATAAAAAAAAAAATAAAACTTTGATATTACAGTAGAAAATAGTATGAATTAAAAATAAAGAGATAATTTTTTTTTTATTATAATATTAAATAAAATTATTATATTTTTTATATTTTTATTATATTATTTAATCTTTATATTAAATTAAATTAAATTAAAATATAGATGTATATAATAAAAATATATTGATATTATAATTCTATCTATTTTTTTTTTTTTTTTTCTAATTCTAATTTTTCGGTTGTTGTGGTTGTTTTTCATCCTCTTCTTCAAAACAGAATTTATCCGGAACCTAAAAAAAAATAATAATAAATTTTAAAATTACAATAAATATATATAATTGTTATTAAATAATTAAATAATTAAATAATTAAAGATTAAATATAAATTAATAATAATAATAATAATAATAATAATAGTAGTAGTAGTAGTAGTAGTAGTAGTGGTGGCGTTGGTAAAAAATAAAAAAATAATTTAATAAATAAAAATATAAAATAAAAAATAAAAAATAAAAAATAAAAAATTTTAATTTAAATCTATTGATTTACCATTAAAAAGTATCGTGCCATTGATTCTCTAAATCTATTTTTATATTGAACTGGTGAAATAATAGTAGGATCTTTTCCTCCTCCACCAAGAATACCGGATTCTTTTACCCAACTTTCAAGTTTCTTATCCCAAGTAAATGTTCTAATATAATCTATTTTATAATAATATACATATACAAATATATTAATATGTAATAAATAATTAATACAAAAAAAAAAAAAAAAAAAAAAAAAAAAAAATTAATAATAATTGAAATAAAAAATAAAATAATAAATAAATAAATAAATAAATAAATAAATAAATAAATAAATAAATAAATAAATAAATAAATAAATAAATAAATAAATAAATAAATATATATATATATATATATATATATATATATATGAAGGAAAAGAATGGAAAGGAATAACTTTACCAACTATACCAATAATTAATTCATGAGTATCACTGTCAACACCGACGACTAAGGAATAATCCATAACATTAAGTTGTGATAAGAAAGAGGTATCTTTCCATACAGAAGTAAATAATAAATTCTTTGAATATTCTCTTATGAATAGTGGTTGTTCATTAATTACTATAATTATTAATTATTATAAAAAAAAAAAAAATTTAAATAAATTTAATAAATATGTTTGTTATTAAATTTATTATTATATTATATATTATTATTATTATATGATTTGATATTAATATATTATTATTATTATTATTATTATTATTATTTTTTAATTATTTAATTACATTCTAATAAATTTTCATCTAATAAAACTTCATTCTTTTTTCCCGTTGATTGAGCATGCCTATTTCTTGTGGAACCCTTTAAATCGAAAATCTAATGATATTATAGGATATAGATACAAAATTATATATATATATGTAAATATTTGATTAGATTAGATAAATACATTTATTAATTTATTTACTGTTTTTATTTTTTTTTTTTAATTTTTAATTTTTATTTTTTATTTTTTATTTTTATTTATTATATTATTTTTATTTTTATTTTTATTTCTTTTCTTTTCTTTCCTCTCTTTTCCTCTCTTCCTTACCTTTGAACATTTATGTTCATAAAATAAATTTTCCATCACTAAAACATCCATTCTCATAGATTTACCGTTATTTGGATTTTTAATGCCGAATCGATAAATACCATAAATTTTCGCTAATGAAGTCGGGGTCTAAATTAATATATATATATAGAAAATATTTATATTAAAAAAATATAAAAAAATTATATTTAAAAAAAAAAAAAATTAATTTTATATATTTAAATATAAATACTGAACATTAAAATAACATTAATAATAATAATAATAATTATAATAATGTAAATACTACCACTAATAATTATTATTAATGATAATAATAATTATTATTAGTAGTAGTATTATCTCTTTATGTACCTTATTATAAAGAGCATTATTTATATAATCAAAATATTCATCAGCAAATTTTAAGAAGGCATCCATTTCAGGTCTTGATAATTGTTTAATAACAAATCGATCATCTATATCATTAATAAATAAATAAATGTTAATATATATATATGAATATTAAATAAAATTTTGCTTTTACTTTCACTTTTATTGTTATTTATATGTGTATTTTTATTTTTATTTTTTATTTTTATTTTTGTTACTTTTTTTATTTTTATTTGTTATTTTTATTTTTGTTACTTTTTTTATTTTTATTTGTTATTTTTATTTTTGTTACTTTTTTTATTTTTATTCTTTATTTTTATTTTTTATTTTTATTTTTATTTTTTATTTTTTTAATTTTATTTTAATTTACCTCTTGTTTTTAAGAAAGTTGAACCTGATTTACCACCATTATTATTCCATTTTAAACAATGGGATAAGGATTGAATATATATTTTTTCTACTCCACAATTCTTTCTCAATGTTTCAAATTTTTCTGGATAAAAGATCTTACAAATAATTCTGGTGGAACCATCCATGAATTCTTAATAATAATTATAGTAATAATAATAATAATAATAATAATAATAATAATAATAATAATAATAATAATAATAATAATAATAAATAATTATTAATAATTAATGTTGATATATACATATATAATTAAAATAAATAAATAAATAAATACTTACGACATTTAATATGATTATCAATTTTAGATTTATAGATAGATTCATTATCATTGAAACGATCATCCTCTTCTGACATCATACCATTCATAGTACTATTCATATTAGCAGCTGTGTTCATGGGATTATTGGTATCTGTACCGTTACCATTACCACCAACGCCACTACTACCACCATTCTTATTATTACTAATAATTTCATCAATAATTTTATGAACCTTATTTTCATCTCCACCAACAATATTTATATTACTACTATTTGTATTATTGTTGGAATTGATGGTTGTATTTTCCATTGAACTATTATTATTATTATTATTATTGTTGTTGTTGTTATTGTTAGTAGTAGTAGTAGTAGTAGTATTGGTATTATCATTGGTATTGTTAACATTATTACTATTATTGATAGAATTTATAGTATTATTATTATTATTATTATTATTGTTGTTGTTGTTGTTGTTGTTGTTGTTATCATTGTTATGACTTTCTTCTTCCAATTTATTAAATTCATGGGAAGGATTGATAGGAGTAGTAGAATTGGTTAAGGCGTCGATACCACGTGAGGTGATGGAAGCCGAAGAAATATTTGTATTTTGATCATTATTGATGGTATTAGTAGTGGAGGTAGCGGTGGTGGTGATAGCATTTACTGCTTCTGGTTCATTTGATAATGCAATGGTTGGAGTAGCACGGGAAGTAAGTACATTAATAAGGGTACCATTATAAATTGATGAAGCCGTGGTATGAATGGAATTACTATAACGTTTTTGATTTTGTAATTGTAGTTGAAATTGTTGTTGTTGTTGCTGCTGCTGTTGCTGTTGAAGACTATTACGATATTCACTGGAACTGAGAGTGAAAGCAATAATAGAACTTGGTTCATCCTCATGAACGATAACTAAAGATCCTCTGAAGATATGTTGATCAGGAGGAAATGGATATTCCAAAGGAGTAAAATTTGAATAATTAGACCATAGATGAGACAAAGTTTTCATGATAGACATTTTTTCAATTTCTGTATCTGATTCATTATCACTTTCATAATTATAAGTTAAGGGAGTAACATTGATAACATCTGTAATTTCTAAAGGTGTATCATATTCTAAGGAGGAGAGAGCTACATTATTATCTTTTTCTTTTTCTTTTTCTTTTTCCTTTAAAGATATTGGCGAAAAGATATTTTTTTCTTCTTCATTATTATTATTATTATTATTATTACTAGTGTTATTATTACTAGTGTTATTATTACTAGTGTTATTATTACTAGTGTTATTATTATTTTTATCTTGTCGATCTTTTTCAATGTTATCATTATCCGTTCGACTAATAAGGACTTTAGGTTCCTTTAAATTATCACTACGAGTACGTTTAAGTTTATGTAAGGAATTGATACGATCATAACCGTAACCATGGAAAAACCTTTCAACGCCGCCAATAATTACACTAGTACCACTATCACTACCACCACCACCATTGATTCCAACGGTATTATGATAAGTATTTGGGATATCATATTTTCTTTTAGAAAAAAGAATAGATGTAGGCTTAATATTTTCATTTTTACTTTCATTTTCATTTTCATTTCTATTATCATTTTCGTTTTTATTATCATTTTCATCAGTTAATAAAGAATCAATATAATCTAATTCTAAGATAGGACTATTACTACTACTATTTGGCTCACCATCTTCTTCAACTTGTGATTTAGTATCATTACCTTTGGGAACATCACTTTCTAATAAGAGAATATTAGTATTGGTATTGGTATTGATATTAGTATTAGTATTAGTATTAGTATTAGTACTAGTATTAGTACTAGTATTAGTATTGGTATTAGTATTGGTATTAGTATTGGTATTAGTATTAGTATTAGTATTGGTATTAGTATTGGTATTAGTATTAGTATTGGTATTAGTATTAGTATTGGTATTGGTATTAGTATTGGTATTAGTATTAGTATTGGTATTGGTATTAGTATTGGTATTGGTATTAGTATTGGTATTGGTATTGTTATTAGTATTAATATTTTTATTACTATTAAGAGAAGAAGTCTCTATCATACCATCATTTTTAACTTGTTGAGGTAAAGAAGTGGTTATCATTATGGGTGATTCATTGATAATATTTTTCTTATCAGTAAGAATTGTTTCATTGGAAAAATCTCCCAGGAAAGGATGATTTTGACTAACATTCATGTTATCTACTGTAACATGAGATCTACGATAATCCATTGACTGTTGATAAGAGGAGCCAAAAGTAGTTATTACTTTTAATGAGGAAGTATTATCATTTTCATCATCATTAAAGTTTAATAAGTTTTTATCAATTTCAATTGGGGTCATTTCATTATCATCGTCCTCATCATCATCATCGTTATCATTAACATTATCAGCATTATCATCAACATTATCATCATCATTAATAATATTCATGAATAAAAAGCTTGGTTCATCGGAAGAATCATAATTTCTTGAACTATTAATATTTATTTTTGTAGTATTTTTCTTATTTTTTTCTATTTCTTTTTCTTCTTCTTCATTGTTATTAAAATAATAATTATCTTTTAATGGAGAGAATGAATTTTCTATAAGATGAATAGGTACTTGATTTGAATAATAATCTTGATCATAATGACGAGATGTATTTATTTTCTTTCTTTTATTAATTTTAAATCTATTAGATATTAAAGGTTCTAAATAATTCTTTTTATCCAATTTACCATTTTCTTTTTCTTCTTCTTTCTCTTTCTCTTTCTCTTTCTCTTTTTCTTTTTCTTTTTTCTCCTCTTTCTCCTCCTCCTCTTCTTCTTCCTCCTCTTCTTCTTCTTCTTCATCAGCATCTTCACTTTCCTCATCAGAATCAGTATTCTCATCCTCATCATTTTCTTCATCTTTATCTCTATCTTCATCTTCATCATCATCATCTTTTTCTATTTTTACTTCATTATTTTCACTACATATATCAATTTCTAATTTTGGTATTATTTTTTCATTATCATTATTATCATTATCATGCTTGTTATCATTATCATTTTCATTTTCATTTTCATTTTTATTATTGTTTTCATTTTCCTTTTCAATATTATTTTCTGAGCTATGTTCATTTTTATTCTCTTTTTTTTGATCATTTTTTAATGAAATTTCTAATTCCATATCTTGTTTAATATCACTACTCTTCTTATTCATACTTTTACTTTTACTTTTACTTTTATTTTTATTTTTATTTTTAGTATTCTTTTCTTTCTTTTTACCTTTTTTTAATTGAAAAAGTATAGAAGATGATTTGGATGGAGATTGACCTAACATTGGGAAATCAATATTAGACCATTCATTTTTATCATTATTATTATGATGATGGTGATGATATTGATGATTCTGATGTTGATGTTGATGTTGATGTCGAATCATCATATTTTCTGAGGAATCATCTTGCATAATAGCTAAATATTCATTTTTAGTAGCAAAAGCCTGTTTTAATTGAATACGTTTAAATTCACGATCCAATTGTAATTGAAAATATTTTTGAAAGAGAGCATCGAAATCGCTATCATATTCTTTAATTTTTTCTTGTAAAACTTGAATGACATTATTTAAGGAAAGAACATCGGAAGGACTACTAGCAAAGGAAGTATGTTGTAAGAGTTCCAACATTTGTGCCTTCTCTACAACAATACGACGATTCATACCAGCAATTTCTTCTTTAGCCTCTTGAAATTTGGAAGTGGGAACGTATTTCAAATAAATGTTTTTTATTCGTTCCGATACCGAATTATAATACTTGGTAATATATTGTTTTATGATGAGAACATCATTTTGTTTATTCTTTAAATTGGCCTCAGGACGATATTTTAATTTCATAGAAGGAAGAGAGACCTCAAAAAGTTCAATTGGATGATACTCTATTTTTATGACTCGGTTTTGATAACCAAAGAATCGAATATGCGATTTAACAATATTATGAGGACAAATATTAGCTTGACATGACATGAACGAATGATAGAACGCCAATTCTAAATATTTACCAAAGGAAAACATCCATGTCTCCTCTGACATAGGGACAAAAGGAGTGGCCTGATGACAAATTTTACAGAGACTCCACATCATAATAATATTTTCCATACCTTCTACAGGACATTTCATATCTTCCATGGCGATGGTTACCTTCCCATTGCCATGAATAAAAGTACGTGTATGTTGAGATAAAGGTTTCAAGCAAACAGTACAAGCTTCCTCTGCTTTTTTACATAAATCTTCCAAGTATTGACCTAAAGTTTGATCTGAGGAACTGTAATAAGTTCTTTTTACAATCTTAATTAATTCACAAGGAACAGATGATTCATTACTCATGGAACGATATAAATATGAAATACTCAACTGGCCGAATGGATTGATTAAATCAGTATTTTTAAATTTGTTAATATAATTATTAGTGATAAAGATTTCATCATTACTGATTTCCTCTTTAGCTATTGGAATTGGAGACACATTTGTCGATAAGATGGAATTGGTATCAGAAACTTTACTTTGTTGTTGTTTTCTTAATTCATTGAAATAATTGATTTCTTCTTTCGTTTTTTTAGTGATTAAATAAGGTGCAGGGAAAGTAACATGTGGGGAACATGATAAAATACGAGTAGTAAAGATTTTATATAATTGAGTATATTGACCTTCTTCATTTTCATTATCAAAGTCTTCTTTATCAGATGATATAATAGATTGATTTTCCTCTTCTATTTTTATAAACAATAAAAAAGAAAAAAAAATTTTTTTTAATATTAATAGACCATATTGACAAATATATAAATAAATAAATAAAATTAAATAAAAAACATCATAATAACACAATTTATTCTTTATATAAATAATAATAATAATAATAATAATAATAATAATAATAATAATAATAATAATAAACTAAAACTAAAAAAGAGAAAAAAAAAAGAAAAAGAAAAAAAAAAAAGGAAAAAAGATAACTTACCATTAGTTGTAATAACATTGGTAACATTGGTATCAGTTGTAAGTTCTATGATTTCACCTTGATTAGTATCTTCCAAATTACTATTGAAATTATTATTATTATTATTATTATTATTAATTTCACTGGAATTAAGAGGAAGAGGATTAGTCATAACAGTAGAGGAGATATGTTCATCATCTAATTCACCCTCAATATGACGATAGATAGTAGTATATTGATCCTTCAATACCTTTCTTATGAAACGATAACAAGTACGATTCAATGGATCATGACTTAAACCAAATTCATCTCGCATAAGATAAGTTTCTAACTTTAAATTATAGACTACAAATGTCATGAATTGAGTAATCTTTTTAATTTTTTTCAAAGTTTCCATATCCCCACCACGTAAAACAATGGTTCCACCTAAATCTCTTGGGCAACCATCAAAACAAAGGAAAGTTTTTTTCTTTTGAGGAATAAGATCATTTAAGTAGGTTTTAACGGAGAATTCACCACAAGTACCCAATTTTGGCTCCAATACTAATTTATCAATAGAATTTAAAATATCGGCCTGTGTATATCGAGCAATAGATTTCATGACACTGGGCTTAACATTATACACCGCAACAATATTGGCTTCCAGTAAATATTCTAAAGCGATACGAGAGATAATTTTTTCTACCAAAACAATATCCGGATTTAGATCTTTAATTCTTGAAATTAAAATTCGTAGATGTTCCCGTTCTTGAGAGAGAATGGGTTCCAAGGACATGAATTGATTTTCCACTCTTTGATATTCTAAAGAAAAGGAAAGTAATAAAATTCTTGGATTACGAATAGTTTTCACCATTCTTTTATGCGCTACATTCTTGGAACAAACAATTCCTTGAACATAATGACTATCACGAGGTAAACCTCCAGGAATTTTTTTAATCTTGATATACTTTCGTATATCGATATTATCTCCACGATTTATATTTGGTCTTATATTATCACATACTGTAAGTAACATATGTGATAATATCTCTTCCCAACCCTGATTTAAATCACTATTATTTTCATAAAGAAGTTGATATAATAAATATTTCTAAAAAAAAAAAAAAAAAAAAAAAAAAAAGAAAAAAAATTAAATGAATAAATAAATAAATATTATAAACACATAATTATAATATAAAATAAAAAACAAAACATATATTATATATATTTAATATATACATTGTATATATATATATATATAATTATGTATATTTATATATTAATATACTAGTTATAATACTTATTATATATATAATTTTTTTATTATTTTATTTTTATTTTTATTTTTATTTTTATTTTTATTTTTATTTTTATTTTTATTTTTATTTTTATTTTTATTTTTATTTTTATTTTTTTTTCTTACCATATGGAAATAGGATTCTGTATTTAATTCAATATACAAAGGTAAAACAAAGGTTTCATTTTGAAATTCTGAAGTATTGTTATTGAGGTTATTATTGTTGCTGTTGTTATAATTGCCACCATTTAAAGTATTAGGGTTAAAGAAAAGATCAGAATTGGAATGATTTAATAATAAAGGAGAGACGATGGTAGTACCTCTATTAAGAAGAGAATCTGATGTTGGTATATGGAAAAAAAGAGAATCATCAGAATTCATATTTTCAATTGGAAAACTTTTAGAAATATTATTCGTTGATTTAATGGTAGCTTTAGAGAGATTATCAAGAGAGGGAAGGGATGCGATAGCAATAGCGTTGGTAGATGTAGCAGTAGTAGCTGTTGTTATTGGTGTTGTAGAATTAGAAGTAGTAAACTTAGAAACGCGTCTTTCATGTCTAGAATTAGTACGTTTTCTTTGTTGTTGATTCTTCAAAAAGGTGACATGAAGATCATCTCTAGATTTATTATTAGTATTAGTATAATTAATTTTATTTAAATTAGTTAATGATTTAACACTAACTAAATCGGAGTCTTCATCACTACTATTACTATAATATTCGGAAGGTAGGGGTGTTCCCGGATTACTAATAATGGCATCATCCATAATGGTATTATTATTCATTTTAGAATTATTAGCAATCACTGAAGTTGAAATATAACTTAGAATTGGACTTTGAATCCATTCTTCATCCAATACTTCTGCCATTTCTTCTTCTCCAGCCATGACAACATCTCCATTCTCATCAGTAATATAGGGAACAATTTCTTGATCTAAGGTATCATTACTACCATTCATAGATTTTTCTTCATTCTTACTGGTGAAAGGTGCTATATTAAGCAGAGAAGAATCCACATCTTCCATGACTGTTAAACTAGATTTGGAATGAACTAATTGATGATGTTGATAAGGTGGCATTGAATTACCTTTATGTTTTATTTGATCTAAAAAGGACTGATCAGGAGAAATGGACATATATTTTGAAGACCAAGAATTATCCGTTCCTGAGGTATTAGTTTTGGTATTGTTATTGATTCTTTTATTATTAACAATAGTATTGGATGTAGTACTAGAAGTCGTCGTCGTAGTAGTAGTAGTAGTAGTAATATTAGTATTACTATTACTGTTACTATTATTATTAATATTTAGATGACTGGTAGAATGAGAGATATTAGAAGAAATATGAATTGGAGTTTTTGGCATCTGATAGGTTAAGGAAGAAGCTAAAGAAGCACTATTAGGATAACTTTCATGAGAATGATTTTGTTCATTGCGATAATTTTGAGTTAATTTAAGACAATAATTACATACTCTCAAAGTACCAGAATATCCAAATTTTTCACCTGAAATAGTTGCTGAAGCACATTTATAACAAAAGATTTGACCACAAATACGACAATGATGTTTACGACGAAAAGTATTAAAACTAGTTTTACATTCATAACACTGTTTACAATTTTCGTCTTGCATCCAATACTGCTTGGATTCACCATTCTTGAGCATACTAATTAGTTTCATACCTTGTTGAGTCTTTTCTGGATTACTACTTTGACTATTAATACTATCAAATGAGGATCGACTATTGGAACGTCTTAAGGATTCTTCATTACCACCATTGGAATTGAAATTTTGAGAAGAAGAATGATTAATGTTCCCATAGCTACGTTGATTTCTATAGGAAGTACTAATAGTGGTAGGACCTGCCATGGCTAAAGATTCTGCTAAAGTAATATCTGAGGATTTAGAATTACCATTATTTTTTTGATAATGAATCACCGTACCTCCATTATTAGATTTAATTCGAATATTAGAATTAGCATAATTTCCATAAGGAATAATAATATTATTGTTATTATTGTTTTTATTATTAGTATTAGTATTAGTATTAGTGTTACTATAAGTATTATTGGCATAGTTAGCATTAGTATTTAAGGAATATCGTGTTGCATTTGAAGAAATAGAAGAATTTGAAAAAGACCCTACCATACCATTATTAAGTTTACCACTATTCAGAGATGAAATTCGATGATGTGTTTGTATTTGTGTTGAACCGATGACAGCATTGGCTTTCGATGTGATAGGATAAACTTTGGTAGGGAAATTTCTTATATTACTAGCAAAATAAACAGTATTGGAAGAGGAAGAGTACATGTCTGTGGGAGTAGCAGCATTGGTATTACCTTGAGAAGTCATAGAAGGTGGGTAATTACTATTTTTCTCACCATTATTACTTATAGATGAAGTATTATTAGAATTATTAGAATTTGAATGAAAGACGGAAGTTGAAAAACGATTTAAAATTCTATTTTTGGTATTGGAATTAGTATTTGAAGAAGAACGTATGTTATTAATGGAATAATTGTTATTATTACTATTATTATTATTGGTATTAGTATTCCAAGTAGCTACAATGGCACTAGATTCCGTATTAACACTAGCAATACTACTTACGGATGGTCTACGATTTATACTACTTGAAGGCAATATTGGTGTCTCTGAATCATTATTAACTAATGTTGATGTTGACGTAACTGATTCTGGTGCATTTGGATTATCATTAATAATTGTTGAGGTAGCAACAACATTTTGGGTATAATTATTATTATTATTATTATTATTATTATTATTGTTGTTGTTGTTGTTGTTGTTGTTGTTATTGTTGTTGTTGTTGTTGTTGTTATTATTATTATTATTATTATTATTATTATTATTATTTATATAACGAATTAAAGAAGATCTTCCATTATTGAGACTACCACTTAAATGTAAATTACCATTTCCTGAAAGATAAGCACTATTTTTTGCCATAATAAAAGGTGAATAGACCTGACTATTATTACTGGTACTACGACTTAAGCTTCTTGAATACAGCCCTTGATCTTCATCCCGTGCTGCTGAATATTCCTGAAAAGTCATATATTGATCCTGATTTACAGTAGTTGGAGATGCTACACCAGAACTTCTTGAGGATTCCTGTGGAGTCGATATTGAAGTTCTAAAACGTTGAAAAAATTTAGAAAACAAACCACTTTTTTTCTGCTCAGCAGAATCAAGTTCAAACGTAGTCAATTCATGAACTTCTGAATTCATATTTTTTTTATATATATAATGTTAAAATATTAAATTTTAATTATTTTAATTTTAAAATTACTTTATTTTTTTTTTATTTTTTTTACTATAGGTTTGTTGCTTTATGAAATTTTAATAGTTTAATTTTGATAATATATATATATATTTCCTTGGATTTTAAATTTCGTATTAATTATTAATTTGAAGTGGTTTAAATTTTTATTATTCTACTTTTTATAATTGAAATTTTATGATTATATGTAGTTATATATATGTTAAATTAATGTTATAATAATAATGTTTTATATTTTTATATAATAAATATTATTTATGTGTTTAAAATTTGTAATAAATTATAAATTTCTTAATTGTAATAAATTTCCTATTGTGAGTATAGTATTATTAATAATCTATTGTCCACATATTAAAAAAAAAATATATATATTATTATAAATAAAATTTTAAATTTAATTATATACCTTTATATGAATATTTATTAATTTTTGGATTAATTTTAATTGGAATTTATCATTTTAAATATTTTTTATGAATATATATATATATATATATATATTTTTTTTTTTTTTTTTTTGAAAATTTCTTTCTTTTTTTTTTTAAAAAAAAAAAAAATATCAAATTGGAAGGTAAAGTTTATCAAAGTTTTAACATTACTATTTATATTATTTTGGTTTTTTATTCATATGCATATATATAATAATAATATATATATATATGTAGGTGAATAAAATTATCTTAAACAGATATATATATTATATGATATATATTGAAATGAATTATATTTGATGAAATTTATATTAATATAGTTGTTCGTTTTTCTACAAATAATATTGGAAATTAAAAAGTAAAATTCAATTATTTCAATAATTTTATTTATATACATATATATACATAAAATTTTAATGTTGTTTACTTATTTATTTTATTAATATATAACAATGTTTATATTTATGATTCATTTATATACTTTTTGAAATTTGATAATAAAATTTATTAAAAAATTTTTATACTCAGATAAAAGTCATATTAGTAATAAGGAATTTCTATACACAAAAAAAAAATATAATTACTTTTTACTTTTTCAATAATATATTTTATATATACAAATTTTTTTTTTTTTTAAGAAAAAAATTCCTCTTATTTTTTCTTTTAAAAAATAAAAAAAGGAAAAAAGTATTTTTTAATAAATGTGTTTTTTAAAATTTTAATTTACAGATTTAGGTTTTATTTGTATGTTTTTTTCTTTTTTTTTCCTCTTAATAAATGTATATATAAAATTTATATAAAATATACAGTATAAACCAAAATTATATAATAATTAAAAGCACAAAAATAATAAATAAAAATTTATATATAGAATAGATATAAAACTTTAATTAATAAATAAATATTAATAATATTTTAATATATTAATTTAATTAAAATTTTTATATTTTATTAATAATAAATTAAAAGAATGAAAAAATATATTATATATATATGTATATATGTATAATAATTTCAACCCATAAAGTCTTACATGTTTTATTAGCTCTAAGCAAAAAAAAAAAAAGTGTTAAAAACTCCAAAATTTTAATTTTTTTTATATAATGTTAAATTGGAATCATTAGATTAAAATTCATATAATATTATAATAATAAGACAAATGAAAATAATGCTAATAATAATGAAAAAAATATAATAATAATAATAATAATAATAATAATAATAATATAACATTAATAAAAATAATAAGATAATAAATAATTAAATAATAATTAAATAATAAATAAATAATAAATAATAAATATTTAAATATTAAATAATTAAATATTAAATATTTAATATTAAATAATATATAATGGTTTTATAATAAATATTAAATAATAAATAATTGAATAATAAATAATAAATAATTGAATAATAAATAATAAATAATAAATAATTAAATAATAAATAATAAATAATAAATAATAAATATTAAATAATTAAATAATAAATAATAAATAATAAATAATAAATAATAAATAATAAATATTAAATAATTAAATAATAAATATTAAATATTAAATAATTAAATAATAAATAATAAATAATAAATAATAAATAATAAATAATAAATAATAAATAATAAATAATAAATAATAAATATTAAATAATTAAATAATAAATAATAAATAATAAATAATAAATAATAAATAATAAATAATAAATAATAAATAATAAATAATAAATAATAAATAATAAATAATAAATAATAAATAATAAATAATAAATAATAAATAATAAATAATAAATAATAAATAATAAATAATAAATAATGAATAATAAATAATAAATAATAAATAATAAATAATAAATAATTAATAATAAATAATAAATAATTAATAATAAATAATAAATAATAAATAATAAATAATAAATATTGAACTATTATATATAATTATTCTATTTATTTCAAATAACGGTCTATATGATATTTAATATTTTATTTAATTAATATTATTTTTTAAATATTTTTAATATAGTTTTTTTTAATAACCTATTTCTTTTTTTGATATTGAAAAAGAGATTTATTTACTTAATAATATATTATTCACTTATATTAGTATAACATATATTTATTTATTTGTATTTATATTTATATGTACATTTATATATAATTTATAAAAATCCATAATTAACCTATAATCAATTTTTGTGTAACCATAACCTATAAATTAATGAATAATAAATAATTGAATAGAATGTAGTGCAATCATGTATTTATCAATATGGCGTATTTTAGTATGTGGCTTGTTCCTTCAATAATTAAATAAATAATAATTAATAATAAATATTCTTTTTTATATATAATTTATTAATATTCAATTGTAAAAATAATTTTTTATATTTCTTTTCTAATAGAATATTTTATTATTTCTATTGAAATAGTTAATAATATTTAATTGTAAAAATATATTTATTTAATTATATATTTAATTATTTAATTATTTATATATTTATAATTGCATAGAATATCTTAAAAATGTATGACTTTATTTTAACATATTTATAAGCCACATTACATAATACATGATTGCTAAATTGAATAATAAATAATAAATAAATAATAAATAAATAATAAATAATTAAATAATAAATATTATTATTATATATTTTTTATTCCATTATTCATTATTTAATTATTTATTATTTATGGGTGTGGGGCATTTCGCCAAATTGCATTTCGCCAGGTTGCGTTTCGCCAATTTTTTTGAAAGCATGTGGCGCATTAAAAAATGTGGCATTTCCCCAAATTGCATTTCGCCAGGTTGCATTTCGACAAGTAAAGTATTGATATAAATAAATGAATAAATAAATAAATATTAATTCAAAATATATTTTTTTTAAAATTGTTTTTATGCGATATTAATAATATTTAATTTTATTTATTGATTTATTTATTTATTTAATAATTTTCAATCTGGCGAAATGCAACTTGGCGAATTGCAATTTGGCGAAATGCCACATTTTTTAATGCGCCACATGCTTTCAAAAAAATTGGCGAAACGCAACCTGGCGAAATGCAATTTGGCGAAATGCCCCACACCCATAAATAATAAATAATTAAATAATGAATAATGGAATAAAAAATAATATAATAATTTTGAATAATAAATAATAAATAATAAATAATAAATAATAAATAATAAATAATAAATATTTATTATATTGAGTAATGATTATTATATTTATCATATAAATATCCATAATTATAAATACAATTTTAAATCTATAATAGAAAAAAGATCTATGAGATATATATATAATAAAAATATAATAAAATATTAATGAATGTTACATAATAACATTTACAATAAAGAAGTTTTATATAATAACAACTAATAAAAAAAAATATGAATAATATTTAAAATTTTATTATGATTTCATAATCATCAGTTTAGAACCTTATAATACAAATAATAAAGTAAAATTAAGGTTGATATTATATTAAAGTTTATAGTCGTTCTACTCCTATTAAAATATGCAATTGTATTATTAACTAAAAATAATAGTTGGTTATTCAGATTTTCAAAAATAAATATTAAATTTGAATATTTTTTTTTTTTTTTTTTTTTTTGATTTATAAATTTAAATAAAATTTTGATATATATATATTTATTTAAATCTGTTTTTTTTTTTTTAAAAAAAAAAAAGGGAAACATTTAATTTATTTAATTCATTAAAAGGAAAAAACTATAAAAAGAGTAGAATATAAAATATTTGAAATATATTAATAATATCATATTATCTTATATACTAAATTATTCAAAGGTGAGTATTGAATATTTTTAGAATTTTTAATGAATTGAATCCATTTGAATATCCATCATGTATTATTAAAATATTTTAATAATATAAAAAAATTAATTATATTTTATAGATTTTATAGATTTTATATAGTTTATTATGTGTATGTATTTTTACTTTAATTTTTTATTTTATTTTATTTTTTTTTTTATTATGTGTATATATTTTTACTTTTATTTTATTGTTATTTTTTTTTTTTTTTTTTGCTTTTGTATGTTTTAATATATACTACAATTTTACAATTTGACTTTTATATGTTCATTTATATATTCATACTTAATTTTATTTAAAATTATAATTTAATTATTTAATTATTTATTATTTATTATTTATTATTTAATTATTATTATTTATTATTTATTATTTATTATTTATTATTTAATTGTTTATTATTTAATTATTCATTAATAAATACTCTTTTTATTATTAATTATTTATTATTTATTATTCAATTATTTATTATTTATTATTTATTATTTATTATTTATTATTTATTATTCAATTATTTATTATTTATTATTTATTATTTATTATTTATTATTCAATTATTTATTATTTATTATTCAATTATTTATTATTTATTATTCAATTATTTATTATTTATTATTTATTATTTATTATTTATTATTTATTATTCAATTATTTATTATTTATTATTTATTATTTATTATTTTTTATTATTTATTTATTATTTAAATTTATAATTTAATTATTATTTATTTATTATTTAAATTTATAATTTAATTATTATTTATTTATTATTTAAATTTATAATTTAATTATTTATTATTTAAATTTATAATTTAATTATTTATTATTTAATTATTTATTATTTATTATTTATTATTTAATTATTTATTATTTAATTATTAAATTATTTATTTAATTATTTAATTATTTAATTATTTAATTATAATTTTTTATTATTTATTATTTATTATTTATTATTCAATTATTTATTATTTATTATTCAATTATTTATTATTCAATTATTTATTATTTATTATTTATTATTTATTATTTATTATTTATTATTTATTATTTATTATTTATTATTTATTATTTATTATTTATTATTTATTATTTATTATTTATTATTTATTATTTATTATTTATTATTTATTATTTAATTATTTATTTAATTATTTATTATTTATTTAATTATTTATTATTTAATTATTTATTATTTATTATTTATTATATATTATTTAATTATTTTATTTTCCATATATATCAATTTTAAATAATAATACTTTAGGTATATCAATATTGAAAATTTTATTATTTAAAATTTATACAAAATGACATTTTTTTTTTTATTTTATTAAAAAAAAAAAATTTTTTTATATTTTATTAAAATTTGAAACTGATCAAAAGTCATGGGTTTCAAACAAAAAAAAAAAAAAAACCATTAATATATTTATATATATTTATATATATGTAATTATATTCCACCTACAAATAATTAAAAATCTTTTAATTTTTTATTATTAATAAATTATTTATTATTTATAATTTATAATTTATTATATTATAATATTTATTATTTATATAATATATTATTTATTAATAAATATTTTTTTTTTTATTATTTATAATTTTTTTCATTATTATATTATTTATTACTCCTTTTTTATTTATTATTTATTATTTATTATTTATTATCTATTATTTATTATTTATATATTTTAACTCTTTTGGTATTATAAAATACACCTTTAATAGTGAATATATATTTATTATTATTATTTTCTTTTATATTCACCTATTGTATTTTATATTTTATTTCTTTATTAACTTCAATTAGGTACTAAAAAAGAATTTGAGTTGATAAGCTTTATATAGAGAACAGCTTAGCATATGAATTATTGTTTTAATTGTTTTAGAAAAAGTGTTCTTTTTAAAACATTAAATTTATAAAAATTTATGAATATATATTTACAAAATATAATAAATATATATTATAAATATCGAATACTAAAATATAAATATAGATATAAATAAATATATAAAATTGAAAACAAAAACAACAATTTATTTTTTTAAAATGAAGAGACTTTTTAAAATCTTATTAAATTGAATTCTTTAAATTTTAACAAGTAGAAGTAATTCTTTTCTTTTGTAAAGTTTTGTTTTTAGATATATTTATATAAAATAGGAATTGTAAGTAAAAATAATTTAATATTTAAAAGTGATAAATATTTTTACTATATATAATTTATTAAGTTTATATATATATATATATATATATATATATATAGAAAATAGGTTCTTTAAAAAATAAAGATAGTTTTATACTTTAATCTTATATTTAATCTATATTTTAAAAATTTTCATTTATTTTCAAATTGATATTCATATTCTTTTTCTTTATGTATAACCATAAAGTTTAATGATTAAATAAATGAATGAATAAATAAATAAAAGGATAGATAATAAATAAATAAATGGATAAATAAAATCAATATATGTTAATTTATTAAAGATAATAAAATAGTTTGAATAATAATTATAATAAAATTTTGTCCAGCTTTGAAATATAAATATAAATATAAATAAATATATATAAATATATATTTCTTTTTATCTATATATATATTCAAGTTCATAATTATGAATAAATTTTTTAAGTTTTTATTAATGATAATAATTAATAAAGTATAAATTTAGATATTATTATTTGGTTAAAAATTTTACCATTAAAAAAGTATCTTTATTTTTTTTTTTTTTAAAAAAAATATATATATATATATATAATAAATTATCATATATATAATAAATTATCATATATGTAATAAGCTATGTAATAGTTAATATTTAATAGTATAGGCATAACCAATTTTATAGTATATATAACCTATTTTATATGCATACACCTCTCTTCTATAATAAATAAAATATAAAAAGATAAAATAAAAAAGTAAAAAAAGTTTAAAAGCAATAAAAAAACAAAATTTTATCAATTTTGGAAACATTAAATTTTAGCATATTGTATTCTATTAATTTAAATTGTTTTCTATAGATTGCAATACAAACAAATAGAATAAATAAATATATATATTAAAAATAGTTAAATATAAAATTATTTTATGTAACATATAAATAAATAAATAAATAAATATAAAAATAAATAAATAAATATAAAAATAAATAAATATAAAATTAAATAAATAAATAAATATAAAATTAAATAAATAAATAAATAAATATAAAATTAAATAAATAAATATAAAAATAAATAAATATAAAAATAAATAAATAAATAAATAAATATAAAATTAAATAAACAAATAAATAAATAAATATAAAATTAAATAAATAAATATAAAAATAAATAAATATAAAAATAAAGATTAATCCTGTATTAAAAAATAAATGATGTAAAGTTTAATATTATCTATATTAAATTTATTAAGATAATTACACAAGATAAACTTTAAAATCTTTAATTGAATATAAATTGAATTATAATGAAATAAATTCAATTCAATTGATTTCTATATATGTTCTTATTTAAATATTTTAAAGTTTATCTTTAAAAGTTTTTTTTTAAATATTTTTTCTTTTAAAATATTTCAATAATTAATATTCAATAGGAATTAAAATAACATGTGAATCAACATGACTACTTTACTGATATGCGGGACTTTTATGTGCAATAATTTATAAGCAGTGGGTTTTTAAAATAATGGTTGTTTAGTAAATTTTATTAATAAAATTATAATATTCGTACAATTAAAATAATAATTCTAATTCCTAAAATTTTACAAGAGAGTTCTCTATTTCTAATATAAATAATTTAATCTATTTATAAGAAATAGGTATTATATTAATTATATATTCTAATATATAGATCTAATTAATTTTATATGAATTAAAGTATTATAATTATTATAATTATAATAATATATATTGAAATAAAAAATAAAATAAAATAATTATTATCAAAAAGACATAAAATTTAATATTTAATAATTATTATTAAATATGCAAATATGTTACTACACCTATTTGTTTTATATCATTACATTTATGTTAATGTAAAATTTTCATTTTTCAATTTTTGAAGCTCTTTTCACATAAAGCTATACAATTCATACAATATTTATTGATAATTATTTTGACTAAGTTTTTTTTTTTTTTTTTTTATATGTTTTATTGATTTATTAACTTACATTATTTCTTTTTAATTTCCATTTTAAAAATAATGATGAGTTAAATAAAATTTATTTTTATTTTATTTTTTAAATTTAATCATATTGTATTGGTACATACCAAGAAATTCAATGTAAATAAGAAATTGATATAAAGATGAATAGAAATTTAAGTAAATTTAATAATTAAAAATAATTATAAATATTAGTAATAATAATAAATAAATAATAAATAATAAATAATAAATAATTAAATAATAAAGAGTATTTATTAATAAATAATAAATAATAAATAATAAATAATAAATAATAAATAATAAATAATAAATAATAAATAATAAATAATAAATAATAAATAATAAATAATAAATAATAAATAATAAATAATAAATAATAAATAATAAATAATAAATAATAAATAGTAAATAATAAATAATAAATAATAAATATTGAATAATAAATATTGAATAATAAATAATAAATAATAAATAATAAAAAATAAATAATAAATAATAAATAATAAATATTGAATAATAAATAATAAATAATAAATAATAATAATAATAATAATAATAAATAATAAAAAGTTATGTTAATTATACTCTAAGTAGTTAGTTTTTATTCAATTAATTTTGCTATTTATTCTCCATTTTTAATTAGTAATTTATTTATTTAAATAATATTTATACATTAACTTAAAATTTATTTCCGTTTTTTAATAAAAAAAATACTTGTGTAACATTGAATGGGTATTTTAAAATATTTATGAAAGTTTTTTTTTATATTTTATTTTAGATTTAATTAAAAAATATTTTTAATTAAAAAAATGGATTTATAAAATGGAAGATAATAAATAAATAAAAATAAATAAATAAATAAATAAATAAATAAATAAATAAATAAATAATAAATAAATAATAAATAAATAAATAAATAAATAAATAATAAATAATAAATAATAAATAAATAAATAAATAAAGAAATAATAATGATTAGAAAAATTTATATAATAATGAAAAAAAAAAACACTTATGGATATACAATATATGATAAATAATAATTAATGATTAATAAGCTTCATTATTTTCTTTCTCTTTTTTTTCTTTTTTTATAATAATTGAACTATTTTTTTTATTTATTATTAGTATTAGTAATACATATATATATCTAAATTTATATACATATATTAAAGATATTTTTTATTTTTTTTTCCTTTATTTTTTTTATTTTTTTTTGTTCAAAATGTGAAATAATAATCATCAGTTGAGTATAAATTATAATAGTATTAATAAATTATAATAATCAATAATAATAATAATAATAATAATAATTATAATAATAATTATAATAATCAATAATAATTATAATAATAATAATAACAATTATAATAATAATAATAATCAATAATAATAGTAATAATAAAAATAAATAATAAATATATATAAATTATAATTTAAATTTTAAAAAAAAAAACAAAAACAAAATAAATTAACTATATGATTTAAATAAATTAAAATATATGTTTTTTAGTCTATTGTTATTATATATGGATATAAATTCTAATTTAATTTTTATTTGTCGTTTTAAAGTCTTTAAATTAAATAATATATTATTCTATTTAACCATATATATTATTTATTAATTTATATATAGAATATATTAAAAATTAGATTAAAACATTAAATAATATAGAATAAATTGAAATAACTTTATTAATTATTATTTTAAAATTTTATGTGATACAATAAAAAAGGAGTTCAACCAAAAAAAGAAACATAAAACTTATTAAAAAAAGGAATTAAAGGATTGAAAGTGAAAATTCAATATATTAAATAAATAAAAAGAATAAACATATAATATATAATATATAATAAATATATTAAAGAATACAGTTTTGACTATATTATAATATTACTATAATATATAATGGCTAATATATCATCTAATTTAATTTCTTTTTTCACTCATTCTATAATAGATAATATATTAAATAATATAATACAAATAAAATGAATATCTATATTTATATATTATTAATAATATATTAATAATACATTGTTATTTATTCAATATAATGTATAAACTATTTTTTTTTTATTAATAATTCTTTTTTATATAAATATTGAATAATAAATAATAAATACTAAATATTAAATAATAAATAATAAATAATAAATAATAAATAATAAATAATAAATAATAAATAATAAATAATAAATAATAAATAATAAATAATAAATAATAAATAATAAATAATAAATAATAAATAATAAATAATAAATAATAAATAATAAATAATAAATAATAAATAATAAATAATATATAATAAATAGTAATAAATAATAAATAATAAATAATAAATAATATATAATAAATAATATATATTATACATGCAAATAATAAATAACAAATATAATAAATAATAAATAATTAGTAATAAAAAATATATTTATTATATATGTATATTTAAAAGTATAAATAATAACAATATATGTTAATATATTTGAGTATAAAGAGTTAATAATATTCAGGTTCATAATTTCATAATAGTTAGAGCTCTTAGTAATAATAAATAATCATTTAATAATAAATTATAATAATTATAATAAATTATTAATAAATATTATTCATCCAATTTTCAACACATTAAACGAATAGGTAATATTCTTAATTTTAGTATTTTTTCTTTTTTATCTTTTTTTTTTTTTTTTTTTTCTTAAAATTAAAACCAAAAGATTAAAAAAAATATATAAAAAAAAAAAAAAAAATTACAAAAAACTATTTTTGGAAACTATATTAAAATATAAAATTTATTAAAAAGTAAAGTTAAACAAAAGTTAAAGAAAAATTAAAGAAAAAACCTTTTTTTTTTATTTTTTTTATTATATTTATTGTCCTTTTTATTTCAATTATTTATTCAAAGATAATAAAATAAAATATAATATTATAGTTCATAGTACACAATACATTTTACTAAAATACTATTACAAGTGAATAGATAAATAAATTGATTACATATATTTTTTATTTCCTTTATTTTTTTAATAAGATAGTTGTTCAATGATTATTTTATAGTTTATTAATTACTTACAAGCTACAAAAGATAAAAATATATCGTTTTTCTATTATTATCATATCATATTTTAAACAATTGACAAAATAAAAATAAAAATTTAAATATTATAATCAAACAAACTCTATTTTAAATTATGGATAAAATAAAAATAAATATTATATATAAGAATAGTTAAAAATATTATAAAAAATTATAGTTTAAATTATTTTAATTAACAATAATAATTAAAATATAAAAAAAAAAAAAGAAAGTTTTATTGATATATTATAAACCTGTTATTAATATTTTAAATAAATCTAAATATAGCAGTGAAAAAAAAAAAAAAGTTTGATTCTTAAAGGATAAATAAATAATAATGAGAATTTAACCCTTATCACATATATATTATCATATTACATATAATAGTATTTATAAAAATATAAATTTATAAAATATATTTTTTAAAGAAGCTAACTTTTATATGTTCTTTATATTATAATTATTATTATATTATATTATATTATATTTGTATTATATACCTTTCAAAACAAACAATATATAGACATAAAATTTATAAATTTAATATATAATTATTTGATATAATTACAATTAATAATATTTATATTTTTTTTTATATAAAAAAAAAAGAATAATATTTATATTTTTTTTTATATAAAAAAAAGATTTAAGTATTATAAGAAGTATAGGATTTCTGTGAAATCTTTCAATTATTTTTTATCCTTTTATTACATAATAATTTAAAAAAATTAATATTTTATATATTATTTTTTATTAATTATTTTCAATATAAAATTATTTTAATATTAATAATATTATATTTGAAATTATTCTTAAAGAATAATATAAAAATAAAAAATATAATTATTATATTTATAATAGAAGGATAGAAAAAAACATTAAAATTATACTTTTTTTGTTTTTTAAAAAAAATTTAATTAAAACAAAAAAAAGAAAAAAAAGGTACTTCAATAGAAAAAAAAAAAAAAAAAAAAAAAAAAAAAAAATTAATAAATTATATAATAATTGATAGATAATAATATTATATAAAAACGTAACTAATAATATTATATAAAACCCTAATAACTAATAAATTTTATATAAATCATTAATATATGTTATTATAATAAAAGAATATAATAAGTAATTATATACATAAAAAAAATAGTATAAAAAATGTTCGATGATTCAAAGTATATCGAATTAATTTATGCAGATCTTAAACCTGAAGCAAATGATGGTTTGAAATTTTCTGGTGTTGTAAAGGTAATTTAAATAATATATACAAATTTTATATTAAATATATATATTAAAATTAATTAATTCTTAAAATGCTTATATAAATATTGTATATATAATAAATTCTTAAAATGCTTATATAAATATTGTATATATAATAAATAAAAATGTTTTAAAACAAAAAAATAAAATATATGTATATATATATATAAAAAAAGGTTAATGTTCAATTTTTTGGAAAAAATGAGAAAAAGGGAATCAATCATGAACATAATGTCTATTTACACGTTAAACTTTCAGATGGTTATGTTGTTGTAGGAAAGGTTAATCCATTCCGTCAACTTACTGATAAAAGTAGTGAGGGCAATGTAAATTACAATAGTTCTTTCCGTCCATTATATTTCAGATTTTCTCATACTTCAGGGGGTTTTGGAAGACCAAGAATGACCGAATTTTACTTAATGTTCGTAAAATATTTATTTATATATTATTTAAATATTATTTAAGGGTATTTATAAAATGATAAAAAAATTTTTAATTAGAATAGTTGAATAATTTTTTTTATT
>JACVTC010000072.1:512500-527500 GCA_016946835.1 Neocallimastix lanati (nom. inval.) | reverse complement strand
TATTTTAACCATTTTGTGTTTTTATTTTATTTTTTATTTTATTTTATTATCGTTATAAAATATGTAAAAAATTTTTTATTTGCTTCTCTTTCTTTATAATTAAATATTATAAAGAAATATTTAATAATTAAAATTAGTAATAAATAAGATTTATAAAAATTATTGTTATTATTTATGATATATGATATATAAATATAAATATATTCGACACTCATCATTTATTATTATTTTATCGAAGATTATAATTTAATCATCATCATTTTTACTCACTTTATTGTTATTATAAATTTTATTATTATTATAGTTTTATTTTTTATTATAATTATAGTTTTTATCTTTATTATAAGTTTATTATATTTATCCTTTTTTTTTTTTTTTTTTTTTTTTTTTTTTTATTTTATTTTATTTTATTTTTCATTGTATACATTATTTTTTGATTTGAAAAAAAAATTATTTTTTCAAACAAAAAAAAATATAAAAAATTAAAAAGACCAAAAAAAAAAAAAAAAATATTAAAAGAAATAATTTTAAATCATTCAAAAATATAATAATAATAATAATAAATAATAAATAATAATAATAATAATAATAATTAATAAAAATCTTTTATTTTTTAGTTATTTATTATAGAAAGACAGTATATATAATTATTGTTACTATTTTTTTTTTTTTTTTTTTTTTTTTTTTTTGTATTTTATTACTATTTTATTTTATTTTATTTTGCATTTTTTATTTTAGTTTTTTTATTTTCTAATTTTAAGTTCATTTTATAAAATCCCAATTGAATTTTTTATTTTATACAAATTAAAAAAGGGGAAAATTAAGTAATAAAATAAAAAATAAAAAAAAAAAGTTTAAAAAACTAAAACCTAAAACATAAAAAAAAAACAACAAAGCAAAAAAAAAATAAAACAATTAAATAAATTAGAAAAAATTATTTTTAAGAGTTAAAACAACAGCAACAACAAATACAAAAACGAAAAAAACAAATACAAAATATATATAAAAAAATAAAGTCATTAGATTCTAATTTAATTTTCAATAAATAATTACCGAGCATTTTTTTTATAATTTACAAAGTGAAAAAACAAAAGAAAAAAAAAAAAAAAAAAGAAAATAGAAAAAGGAAAAGAAAGAAAAATAAATTAAATATATATATATTGGAATAAATTAAGAAAAGAAAAGAAAAGAAAGGATAATAATATATATATTTTATATCATATTATAAGAGAAGTTAAAAAAAAAAAAAAAAAGAAAAGAGAAAAGACTTGAGAAAAGAACTACCAAACAGAAAGAAGAACTAAAAAAATAAAAATAAAAATAAGAAAAAAAATTAAAAAAAAAAAAAAAAACAGGATCAAAACAAAGCATATCAAATAGAATAAAAGATATATATCAAAGAAGATTAATAATATATATATATATATATATATTTTAAAAAAATTAAAAAAAATATAATAAAAATTATATCGATAAAAATTAATATAAGATAAAAAAAAAAAAACAAAAATGACTTCTCCATTTCCTGTAAATATGTTTCCAGCTTTTAATACTCGTTCTACTAGAACTTTTCCAACTACTGGTACCATAATAATACTAATAATACTAATAGTACTAATAATAATAATAATAATAAAAATTAAATGAGATAGAGAAAAACAATAAAAATAAATTAATAATAATAGACTAAATTAGCAAATATATAAATAAATAAATATATATATTGATAATTTTATTATATATATATATTTTTTTCTATACATTTATAATTTTTTTTTTTTTTATTTTATATATAATTATTTTATTCATATAATAAATAATTTTTCTTTTATTATTATTATTTTTTTTTAACCATTTTTCCTCGATAAAATAAAAAAAAAATTAGGTAGAAAAACTGAACCTGTAAATGATCTTAAGAAAAGGTATCTTTTTTGTATATATATATATGTATTTTTTTTTTTTTTTTTTTTTTTTTTTTTTTTTTTTTTTTTTGAATCACTTTATATAATTAAAAAAAAAATTTAAATGATATTTCATTACTAATAAAATAATACTTAATATATATATATTATATTTACTTATTTTAAAATAAAATGTATATATATATATATTTTTTTTATTTTTTATTAAAAATATTATGTATTATTATATTTATATATATATATAATTTATTTTAATATAAACATAAAATTATTAAAAAAAAAAAAAAAAAAAAAAAATACGGGATGTATTTATTATTTTATTATTTTAAATTTCAGTAGAGTAACGAAAACAAAATCATCAAAAGAGGCTTCCGATGATTATATTCGAAATCTTCAACAACAAATTTATTTATTGGAATTGGAAACAAGATACTTGTAAAAAAAAATAATAATAATAATAATATAAATTATAAATTAAAAAAAAAAAAAAAATAAAAATAAAAATAAAAATAAAAATAAAAATAAAAAAAATAAAAAATTAAATATATCTGTCTTTTTATTATTATTATTATTATTATTATTATTATTATTATTATTATTATTATATACTTTAATATATATATATATATATATATATATATATATTTAATATAATCATAACTATTATTATAACTTTTTCCTCACCCTTCCTCCCCCGATTAAATATGGATGATAAACCATTGAATATCATGAATATTGTCTTTCTTTATTTCTTTTTTTTTTTTTTTTTTTTTTGTAATGTAGACGTAGTTCAAAAGGTAATAAAACAAAATAAAGTAAAAAAAATATATATATATATAAATATTAATGAAAAAATTAAAGATACTTTCATATTTAATTTTTTATTTATAATAATAATTATAATAATAATAATAATAATAATAATTATGTATATATTTATTTTATTTTATTATATATATATATATATATATATATATATATATATATATAATTTTTTTATTTATTTTTATTTTAATATATATTAATATATATGAACTTTTTATATATTTCATTTATTTTTTATTAATTTTTTTTTTTAAATTCTCAAGCAAGGGGAGAATGTGGTAATTTATCTAATCTCATGGGTAATTCTTCTACTTCCTTGAATGAAGTCCTTAACGGTCTAAAATATAAATATGTAGAGTTACAAGAAAAAAATAAAAAGAATTTAGAAGTAAGTAATTCTTTTATATATGAAAAAGAAAAAAAAATATAAGAATATATATATATATATAATAAAACTTAAAAACATAATAAAAAATAATGAAAAAAAGGATAAGAAAAAAATAATACAAAAAAAAAGTCAATATATTATTAATAAATATTATTATTTTATTAATTTAACAATTTTAACTTTTAATATCTTTTTATTTATTATTATTTTTTTTTTTAACTTATTTATTTTTAATTGAATTCATTATATTGATATCTTTCTTCTTACTTTCTTTAGAAATTGGAAGAGGAATATGAATTAGCAAAAGGTGAAAATATTAAAAAGGAAACTGAAATTCAAAGATTAAAAGGTGATATTGAAGCATTAAGAAATGAAGTGGATGTTTTAAAAGGTGAGTTATTCCACACCCCTCTCGTCTCCTCTTCTTTTCTCTCTCTTTTTCTACTATTTTAATAAATAAATAAATAGATAAATAAATAAATAAATAAATAAATAAATAAATAATTAATTAATTAATTAATTAATTAATAAATTTATTTAGCACGTAATGTGGATGATCAAAAGGAATTATGTAGTGAAAATGTGGAATTAAAAAAAAAATTGGAAAATATTACATCAGAAGTTTCTCGTTCTGATTTATCTTATCAGAGAGTGGTAAAAGAAAAAGAGGAATTGCTGGATACCTTAAATCAAATGAAAATGAATCATTCCATCACTGATGAAAAATATGAAGATCTTAATAATGTAGTCGATCGTTTAAAACAAAAATTAGTGGATCTTGAAAAAGAAAAGGAGGAATTAAAAGAAAAAAATTTAGAACAAGCTAATATTATTTCAAATATTGATCTTGAAGCTCGTCAAATGTTAATTGATTCAGTTCAGGTATTAAAAAAAAAAATTCAATATATGTATATATATTAATTTATTTTTATCTAATTTTTTGTTTAATTTTATTAAATATGGACTTTATATTAACTATTCTACTATTTATTTAATTTAATTTAATTTCATATAATATTATATTATATTATATTATATAATATTATTTTATTTTAATAATAATAATAATAATAATAATAAGAATGAAAAAATAAAACTAATGTCTGAAATGAAAAGATTAGAATATGCATACGCCGAGGAAAAACAGCAGAGAGATAAAATATTTAGTGATAGAGATAAAATTATCGAGGAGAATGTTGCCCTTAATAATCAAATTGAAGAGTTGAAAAGAAAATTAGAAAGCGTAAGTTAATAAAAAAAAAAATAAAAAATAAAAAATAAAAAATAAAAAAAAGTAAAAAAAATAAAAATAAAAAAAAAAATTAATACATCAAATAATAATTGAAAATTAAGAATAAAAACTATAATAGAAATAAATAATAGAAATACTAAATATATTTTTTTTATGGTTATTATATAGGATGAACAAAAAGGAGATGAATCCTATAATCAGAGAAGAATAGCAATTCAAAATGTTGAAAAAATGCAAAAACAAATGGAAAAATATAAGGATGAAGTGGAAAACTTGAAAAAAGCAAATGAAACAAGAGATAAACGTTTAATGGATTTAAAAGAGAAGCTATCTAATCAAGAATCAATGGTTAATAAAAGTTAGTTAAAAAAAAAAAAATTTACATATATATTAAAAATATTTAAAAAAAAAAAAAAAATATTAAAATTTTAATTTCTTATAAATATAAATATATATATATATATATATATTATTTATTTTTATTTATTGAATAATAATAGTTCTTGAATCAAAAGCTATATATGAAAATACCATCTTAGAAATGAAAGCAAGATTAGAAAAAGCAGAAGAACAATTAATTAAAGCTTCTAAAGATAAAAGGTAAATATATATATATATATATATTACTATTATTTAAATTAATAATATAAAAAATATTATATATTATTATATATTATTATTTATTATTATTATTATTATTATTATTATTATTATTTATTATTATTATTATTATTATTTATTATTAATATTAATATTATTATTATTTATTTTATTTATTATTAATATTAATATTATTATTATTTATTATTAATATTAATATTATTATTATTTATTATTAATATTAATATTATTATTATTTATTTTATTTATTATTATTATTATTATTATTATTATTATTATTTATTATTATTATTATTATTATTATTATAAAATTTATTTATTTATTTATTTTTTCTTTATTTCATTATTTTATAAAAATAACTTTTTAAAATAACTTTTTTTTATTTAATATTTTTCTTTTTATATACTAAATAAAAAATAAATAATAATTTTTAAAGTGTTTTACAAGAAGAAAATATTAACTTAAAGAAGAATATTCATCAACAACGAAGTGAAGTGAATCGCTTAAATAATGATTTAGATGATGTTCACAGAAAATTAAAGGAGTATAAGGATGATAGAAATGCTAATAAGGAAATTAAAAAATTAATGGATCAAATTGAATCCTCCGGTGATAATTATATAAGATTAATGAAAAGTATTAAATCTTGTTTGGATAAAACAAAGGATGATACAGCTTCTTCTGTTGCTCTATCTTTAGATAACTTTATTGATGAATAGAAAAAAAAAATAAAAAAAAATTTTTTTTTTTTTTTATATTAAAAATTACAATAGATAAATATATTTAATTACTATAGTTTTTATTATTATAATTTTTTTTTTTGATTTATTTTTATTTTTTATTTTATCATTAATATAATTAGTATATATATATTTATCTTTTTTTTTTTTTACATTAGATTCATTTTTATTTTATTTTATTTTATTTTTTTTTTTAAATTATTATCAATGATTTTACAATAGATTTGTTAAGTTCAAATAGCATTATTATTTTACATATAGATTATAATTAAATACATAGTAATGTATTAATATATATAAATATATATACATTTATATATATACTTTTATATTATAAATAATTAAAAATAAGTATTTTTATTCTTTCAATATATTGATTCACAAATATATAAACAACTATATATAGAAATATATATAGAAATATATATATATATAATCAAATAAATATATACTAAATAAAATAATCATATTTTTTTTTTTTTTTTTTTTTTTTTTTTTGTAAAAAAGTAAAAATTGAAAATAATAATTATTATTGGTAACTAAATGTTTATAATGATTGTAATAAAAATGATGATTATACAAGTTAAAGTATTTATAAAATCTATGATTTAAAAAAAAATAATTATTTTTATATAATTGATTCTTTTTTTAATAATAATATTAAAAGAATATATACATATATATATATATATTATATATATATATATATTTTTTTTTTAAAGTATTAACTTTATATATAATATATTATTATTTTATATATTTATTAAATATATTTTTATTTTTACTTTTTTTTCTTCTTTTCATTTATAGATTAAAATATAAATAAATATCATATTTATTTATTTATTTATTTATTTATTTTTTTTTTTGTAAATATTAACTTTAAAAATAAATTTTTATTTTATATGCTTAAAATGAATATTATAATTGGTTTTTTATTCTTTTTTTTTTTTTTTTTTTTTTTTTTTATTTTATTTTATTTTATTTTATTTTATTTTATTTTATTTTATTTTATTTTATTTTATTTTATTTTATTTTATTTTATTTTATTTTATTTTATTTTATTTTATTTTATTTTATTTTATTTTATTTTATTTTATTTTATTTTATTTTATTCAATCTGTACTTTATATTAAATATTCCACTATTTATTTTATTTTATTCAATCTGTACTTTATATTAAATATTCTACTATTTATTTTATTTTATTCAATCTGTACTTTATATTAAATATTCCACTATTTATTTTATTTTATTCAATCTGTACTTTATATTAAATATTCTACTATTTATTTTATTTTATTCAATCTGTACTTTATATTAAATATTCTACTATTTATTTTATTTTATTCAATCTGTACTTTATATTAAATATTCTATTATATATTTTATTTTATTCAATCTGTACTTTATATTAAATATTCTACTATTTATTTTATTTTATTCAATCTGTACTTTATATTAAATATTCTACTATTTATTTTATTTTATTCAATCTGTACTTTATATTAAATATTCTACTATTTATTTTATTTTATTCAATCTGTACTTTTTATTAAATATTCTACTATTTATTTTATTTTATTCAATCTGTACTTTATATTAAATATTCTACTATTTATTTTATTTTATTCAATCTGTACTTTATATTAAATATTCTATTATATATTTTATTTTATTCAATCTGTACTTTATATTAAATATTCTACTATTTATTTTATTTTATTCAATCTGTACTTTATATTAAATATTCTACTATTTATTTTATTTTATTCAATCTGTACTTTATATTAAATATTCTACTATTTATTTTATTTTATTCAATCTGTACTTTATATTAAATATTCTACTATTTATTTTATTTTATTCAATCTGTACTTTATATTAAATATTCTACTATTTATTTTATTTTATTCAATCTGTACTTTATATTAAATATTCTACTATTTATTTTATTTTATTCAATCTGTACTTTTTATTAAATATTCTACTATTTATTTTATTTTATTCAATCTGTACTTTATATTAAATATTCTACTATTTATTTTATTTTATTTTATTTTATTCTATCTGTACTTTATATTAAATATTCTACTATTTATTTTATTTTATTTTATTTTATTCAATCTGTACTTTATATTAAATATTCTACTATTTATTTTATTTTATTTTATTTTATTCAATCTGTACTTTATATTAAATATTCTACTATTTATTTTATTTTATTTTATTTTATTCAATCTGTACTTTATATTAAATATTCTACTATTTATTTTATTTTATTTTATTTTATTCAATCTGTACTTTATATTAAATATTCTACTATTTATTTTATTTTATTTTATTTTATTCAATCTGTACTTTATATTAAATATTCTACTATTTATTTTATTTTATTTTATTTTATTCAATCTGTACTTTATATTAAATATTCTACTATTTATTTTATTTTATTTTATTTTATTCAATCTGTACTTTATATTAAATATTCTACTATTTATTTTATTTTATTTTATTTTATTTTATTTTATTTTATTTTATTTTATTTTATTTACTATTTATATACTTTTATGAATTATTTAGCTTGAAAAACTATTAAAATTTTTCTATTTTTTTCTAATTATAATTATATATTATATTAAAAAATGAGATTTACTATTACAAAACTATTTATTTATTATATTAAATAAACATTTAAATTGTTATTACAATAATTTATAGCTATTATCTTATATTTAATAAGTGCTTAAAGCATCTATATTCTATATTCTACAAATTAAAACAATATCAAATATATTATTTCTTAACTATAATGTTGTTGTTCTATTTTATAATATTTATATTTTATTTCGTTAATTTCATCCATTTCATCTATATTATTTATGTTTTTATATTTTTATATTATTATATTATTATATTATATTATTTTATTTTATTTTATATAATCTTTTATCTAATATTCTAGAGATATTTTTTTAATATTTCATTTTATTTTTATTATTCTAAATAATTATTATTAATAACCATATAAATATATATATATATATATATATATTTTAGAATGGAATTAATGAAAAAGGAAGACAATAGGACCTTCGGTCTCTCCCTTAAACGTATCAGACTTTCATTGAATTTTTTGCCATACTGTTTCGGCGTCAACACGGACCTCTCTCTAAGCAAGACTAATGTTAAAATCATTCCCTATACGCCGCTTTATACAATGGACTTCTTTCATTGATCTCTTGAACCATTATCCATAACGGAACAACTACCCAAACCTCCAATTGATCAAGTGCTTTATGCACTAGAAATTATATAGTCTAGCAACAGGAATATTTACTATGGTAAGCAAACGACCAACTTCATTTTTAGGAAAAAAAACACCCTAGAAAGATGGAAATTGTCCTATATAAATTCAAGAAGTAGTCGAAGGGTCGATCTAGAAACCTTATATGATATATTTATAATGATAATAAAAAAAAAAAAAAAATGATGATTATACTGGTTAAAATGTTTCTCTAAAAAGAGAAATTTTGATTTAGAAAAAAAAAAAAAAAAAAAAAAAAAAAACTATAATTTTTATATAATTATATCATATTATTTTTAATCAAAACACCAAAAGAAAATTAATATTTTTTCTTAAATTATTTATAAATAAATATTTATGATATTTATGTTTTATAAAATATTATCTTTTTAAATAATAATATACTATAATTTTATCTATATATTTATATTTTTATATTTTTATTTTTATTTATATTTATATTTTTTTTTCATTTTTTATTAAATAATAAATTTATTAATATTTTTTTTTATTATTTTTATTACTAAATTTTAATATTAATTATATTATATACTAATAATGAATTCAAGTAAAATATTTTTTTTATTTATTTTCAATGATTACATCTTTTCCAAAAAATATTCTATAATACCTATCTCAATGTACGGTTACACAAAAAAATACATTTAAAAAATTTTAAAATTAAAAAATTTATTCCTGTTTTTATAATTGGCTCTACTATTTACGTCCAACTCTTTTTGCTTTAAATGAAATTTAGGGGTTAAATTATTATTAAATTAATCAATATTATTATAAAAAATAGATCTTTCAAATTCAAATAGAAATTAATGTAAATAAATAAATACTAAATATTTTTTTTTTATTAAATATAAATCATCAGAGTAATGACAAACCATCATTAATGTGGAAGAATGTATTTTATAAGATATATTGACATTAATTCTATTTCAGATTAAAAAGTTAATTACATCAGTATTTTTATTATATCTTATACCTGAGAATAATACTTTCCATCCATTACTATTTTGTTTATTGATATTTGATTCTAAATAAATTAATTAATTAATTACATTTAACTCTAAATCTAATGAATAACTACAAGCTAATATATTAATGGCTTTAAATATTTTCTTAATTTCATATATTTATAATGGTCCCATTTTTAATCAATAATTTTGAAATATTGGTATTTTAATTATATCGTTTGGAGAACATTAATACTATTCATTTATTTTTTGTTTTATTGATTAATATTCAATCCTTTATTAAATAATAAATTTAAATTTATTAAATCTAACACTTTTGAATAACAAGCTAACCCTTCTAAGTTGTCATCTTCATTATCTTTTATATTCATATCACAACCATTTTCAATCAAAAATTTGATTATCTTAGATATTTTTATTATATTTTATATATTAATGGTGTTATTCCATAATTATCGTGTTGATTGATATGTAACCCAGTATTAATTAATAACTTTATTATTTATAATTCGTCTGAATATTAATATTCTATTATTAATGATGACATTTCGTGATAACTTTGTATATTTACATTGGCATTATTTTCAATTAAAATTTTTAATTTATATTTTTATTTTTATTTTTGAATACATTATGTATTAATTGTGTTCATCCATCCTTTTCATCTTTTTTGTTATCATTAATATCATGATTTAAATTAATTATATTCTTTCACTAATTCTGAATCATTTGAAATACGACAAGCTTTTATTAACGTGTCATAATAATACTTTTTTTTTTTCGATTAAAAAGTTTTTTAAATTTTATTATTTTTTAATTATATTATTTAACAAATATTGATGCTCTCCATTCTTCATTATTATGTTGAGTAATATTTATTTATGAATTAATTAATAATTTAATGAATTTAATATCTTTTGAGTATAGACAAGTTATCATGAATGGTGATTTATTATTTTATTATTCTTTAAATATATATAGATATCATTTTTAATAAAAATTTTTAAAAAATTGGTTTTTTTTTTTTTTTTTTTTTTTTTTTTAGTTTTATTAAAAATTAATGCTGATCATAATTTTTTTTTTTTTTTTTTATTTTGTATTAATATTTTGTTTTATTATTAAATAATAATAAAACAAATTTTATTCCTTCTGAATAATAACACGCTATATATAAAAACATTCTAATTGCTATTATTTTTAAAATAAACATCGGAACCATTTTTAATTATGTATTTTGCAGTTGGTGTCTATAACGTATCTTATTGTAAGTATTAATTCCGTTGATCCATTTTTATTTTGTCAATTTATATTTTATATTTTATCATCTTAATATAATTAATTTAAAATCTTTTAAATTATTACTATTATTAATAATTCTTGTCATTACTATTCTATTCTAACATTTATCAATTTTTGTTTGTTTATATTTGATTCTATATCAATTATCAATTTAATTAACTTAGATTCTTATAAATAATCGGAAATAAAAATTAATACATTACTATTGTTGGTATTTTTCTAAATGAATATCATCATAAGTCTTAAATATTTTGATTAACTTGATATTATTAATATATCTTATAGTAAATATTTATGCTATCATTTTAAATATAACTTGTTGATTATTTTGATTATTATTATTATTATTATTATTATTATTATTTTTTTTTTTTTTTTTTTTTTTTTTTTTTTTTTTTTTTCATTGCTTTAATATTTTAATAAAATTAAAATCATTACAAGCATTTCATTAATTTAATTACTTCGTTTATATCAACTTTATTTATATTAATGTAAAAATAATCAAGATTGATTATTTCCACTATAATATTTATCTAATATTTGTAAAAAAAAAAAAAAAAAAAACCTTGATATCCAACTAAATTCCTTTTCATGACTAAGATAACTCTTAATATGAAATTCATCTTTTATTTCATAAAGAAGAAATTATTATCATAATAAATATGTAAATAAAAGATAAAAAAAAAACCATTCACCATACATTTAAATTAATAATTCAATAAAATAATAATTATTATAAATAGCAATAATTATTTTATAAAATATTTCTTATTTTTCTTAGTAATTCAAAAAATATTTTTTATATTCTTTATAATTGTTTTATAACAAATATAAAAACTTTATTATATGTATATATATACTTTTTTTTTTAATATCTTTTATAATATTTTTATTTTATTTAAATTATTGACATTCATTTCATATACTATTCAATATATACATATAATAAATAAAGCGATGATAATATATTTTTTATTAGTGAAAGTCCTTTGTATTTAAAAATTTATCGTTTTTTATTCTAACCATTAAATATTAAAAAAAAAAAAAAAAAAATTTATAAAAATATATTATATATATAATTTATATATAAATTATATAAAAATATATATTATTTTTTTAATTAAAATATAAATATATAAAAATAAATTAATATTTATTTTATTGTAAAAAATAAAAAAGATATATTATATTATAGGATTTTTAAAATCTTTTTTATTTATTAAATATTAAATATTGTTAAATATCAAATATCAAATATTAAATTATTAAAAAATAAAAATATAAATTTTTGGATTATTAAAATATTAAACCTATTATTATAGAGAGATTCAATTTAATTGAAAAACAATATAAAACAAAAAAAGTTGATTAATAAGTATAATATTCATTTAATTTCATATACATCTTTACACAACCTTTTTTTTTTTTTTTTTTTTTAACATTTAATATTATAGTCTAAAAAAAAAAATAAATTAAATAAAATGGATGGAATGGATTTACCTTTTTTAATACCACCTTTACCCTATGGTCATGTAGAAGATAATGTTTATAGAGGTAGTTATCCAAAACTAAGAAATCTTCGTTTTTTAAAACGTCTAAAGTTAAAAACAATCGTTTCTCTCACACCAGATCCAGTAGATTATGAACAATTTAAAACATTTTGTAAGGAACAAAATATTGAATATATACATATTCATGTTGAGAAACCTAAAGATTCTTTACCCCTTACATACGCTAAAGTTGCTCAAATCATACAAATTATACTTGATACCAAAAAGTTACCCATATTTGTTCATTGTCTTGACGGTTCCTTAATAACTGGAGTAATATTTATGTGTTTAAGAAAACTTCAACTATGGGATAGTAGTATTATCCATATTGAATATAGAAGATATACTCGTGATGACGAAATCAGTTCTGAAGCCATAGAATTTATTGAAAAATATAACGGAGAAATAGTTATTCCTGAAAAAATACCTCATTGGCTATGGAATGGTCAAATACCATTTAAAAAACATCCTACTATGAAAATTCGTTTACCTGACTCAATTGATTCAGAAAGTAAAGGTAATTAATTAATTAATTAATTATTATTATTATTATTATTATTATTATCATTATTTTATATTTTATATTTTATATTTTATATTATATAATATTATATTTTATTTATATTTTAAAAAAGTGATAAAATTTTAATATTTTATCATTATCATTAATAATAAAATAAAAAATAAAAAATAAAAAATAGAAAATAGAAAATAAAAAAAGAAAAATAAATAAATAAATACATAAATACAAAAAAAAAAAAAAAAAAAAAAAAAAAAAAAAAAATTAATTTCATAAAATATATAAAAATAAAAATAACATAAAATAAATAAATTTTATAATATAAATTATTAGATTTTAGTAATTATTATTATTATAACTATTATTTAAATCTATTTCTAATATTTTTTTTATTATTATACTTTTATTTAATTATAATATAAATACAATGATATATTTTTTTTTATATATATTTGTTAAATTTTATAAATAAAAATTTCAATTTCTTTAGCTTCTTCAGATAATGCTAATAACCAGAATCAAAATAGTATTGATAATTCAATTAAAGAAAAAACAAATAATACTACTAATTCAAAATCTCAAAATAGTAATATTAATGAAAATGGCAGTGATACCAACGAACACAATGTTCAAGAAATGGAAAATCAAAACCTATCTCATTCTAAACATAATATTAACGAAGCCATGACTGAAGAATTTACAGAAGCTATTCGTAAAAAGATTGATGAAAAAATTATTGCACTGCGTAAATCAGGTAAATATAGTACAAATAGTGAAGAATATTCTTCAAGGAGTCATAACTACAATAAATCTCCTTCATCAAGAAATACTGACAATGAAAAAGTTAGAAAAGTTAGTAATACTCAACGATATTATGGTAGTAATCGTAATGATGATGCTAAGGAGGGCTATATTACCAATAATACCAATAGTGAATATGAATCCAATGATGATCTCTACGATAGTTATTATAGTGGCACTAATCTAAGTGATGATGAATTTTCTGATAATGATGATAACTCCGATTATAATGATTACAATGATAATGATGATGATAAAAAGGATGATGATGATGACAGTTACTCCGCTTTTGGTGTTGAAGATAGATTCAATAAATTTTATGATATTATTGATATAAATTATCAAAAAATGTCATTAACATTGAAGGCATTAAATTTAGAAGGTTTAGATACTCATTAATTTCAGTTTATTAATAAAATAAAAGTTAATAGTCAAATAATATAAATTATTTGTAATAAAAGAAAAGGAAAAATTAGTAAAAAAATTTTTTTTTTTTAATTTAATATTTAATTGTTTATAAATAAAATAATAATAAAAATAATAATAAATAATAATAATAATAATAATAATAATAATGATAAAATAAAAATAAAAATAAAAATAAAAATAAAAATAAAAATTAAAATTAAAATAAGAATAAGAATAATAAATATTATTATAAATTAAACACTATCTCATGAGAAACTAGATAATTATTATAATAATGGTAAGAGTAAAGGAAAAAAAAATTCAAAAATGTAAAATAAAATTTTACTTAATTAATGTTAAATATTTTAATAATATCAAAA
>JACVTC010000072.1:455000-510000 GCA_016946835.1 Neocallimastix lanati (nom. inval.) | reverse complement strand
AATAATAATAATAATAACAAATGAAAACAAATAAAATAAATAAGAAAAAAAAATTAGTTTTTTAATTATTTAAATATATCATGATATTATAATTAAAATATGAAATTATTAGTAATTTTTTTTTTTTTAATCAAAACTTTTTTACTTAAAAAATTACCTTTTTCTTTTGACCATACGAAGGCATTCAACAATCTTACAATCATATTATCAGTTACTTTTTGTTTAAATTTTTCATCTGTTCTAAGAGTTCTAAAACCATCATTTTTAATTTTATCGTAAAACTTCGACTTTCTTTTACTAACATATTTTAAATATTCTGAAGCTGAAACACGATAAACTCCTAACAAAATTTTCCATATTTTTCCTCTTAAACTCGCTGTATATGAATTCATCATAATCTTTTTTAATGTTATTAATGTTTTTTATTTATTTAGTATATATACACATATATATATATATTTTTTGTTTTATTTTTGTTTCATTTTTTTTTATTATAGATATTGTATATTTAATTAAATGATTTAATATAACCAAAAAGTAAATTTATAAAAAAATATATATATATAAAATATAGTTGTTAAAAATAAATATAATTTATAAAAGAAAAAAAATTATAAAAAATTTTTCTATTAGTAAAAGAATATATATTTTATTTTATTTTTTTTAGTCCTATTTTTAAATATATATTTTTTTATTTTGTATTAATATATAAATTTTAATAATTTATTTATTATTAGTTAATGGTATTAATAATTACTTCTGAACCATCAGGTAATCCATATTCATATATCATATTTCGTAATTTATTAAGTGCAACATTAAGTTCTTTTTCTGAATGATTTGTTTTTTCTAAATGATCTTCATATTTCTTTCTTAACTCATTTGAATAACGGAATCTGGTAAAACTATGTAATTTACCTTCTGCAATCATAATATTATTATTATTAATTGTTACGTTTTGAGGGATATTAGGTTGAGCATGATTAATATTATTAGTAATATTTTCATTATCTTTACAAAATGATTTTTGAGACTGAAATGAGGCTAACTCATCCAGCGTTAATTGATAGTTATTATTAATATTATTGTTCATATTTATTATTATTAGATGTTTCTTTTCTTTTCTTTTCTTTTTTTATATTTTTTATTTTTATTATTATTTTTTTTTGGATGTTGTTTCTTTTTCTTTTGGATTTTTTTATTCTTTCGGATTTTTCTTTCTTTTCTTTTTTTCTTTATTTTTATTTTTATTTTTACCCTTTTATCTAAAATAACTATTTTAGAGGTAATGGAAAATATTTTTATTTAAAATAGACGTTTTTGGAATTGAATTATTTTTATTTTATTTTTTTTTTTTATTACTATATTGTTTTTTATTACTATTTTGTTTTTTAAATATTATATTATTCTACTATTAATTACTTTTAAAAAGAAAAAACATAACAATAATTTATTTTTTAAAATTTTACAATAATAAACGAATTAAACATTTATAAAAAAGAAAAAAGAAAGATAATAATAAAAAAAAAAACCTTTAAATTATTAGCAAATATTTATATTTAAAATATAATTTTTTTTTTTTTTAATAGAAGTAACTTATTTTTTTTTTTAAAAAAAAAATTTTATTTATACGAATATATATATTTTTTATTAAAAGTTTCATAAAAGATCTTTTTTTAATTATTAATATAAAACTTTATAAAATATAATAATTAAAAATTTTAAATTAAAAAAAATAGAATTTATTCAATGATTTTATTTATAAATTAAAATTTGGTAAAAAAAATTTTTTTTTATATTAATATATATATAATTTATATTGTTTCTAAATATACCTAAACTAATAACATTTTTTTAATAATTAATAATAAATAAATTAATAAATAAATAAATAAATAAATAAATAAATAAATAAATAAATAAATAAATAAATAAATAAATAAATAAATAAATAAATAAATAAATAAATAAATAGATAATAAATAGATATATAGATAGATAATAAATAAATAAATAGATAGATAAATAGATAGATAATAAATAAATAAATAGATAGATAAATAATAAATAATAAATAAATAAATAGATAGATAAATAATTAATAAATAAATAAATAAATATATAGATAAATATATAGATAAATAGATAAATAGATAAATAATAAATAATAAATAATAAATAATAAATAATAAATAATAAATAATAAATAATAAATAATAAATAATAAATAATAAGTAATAAATAATAAATAATAAGTAATAAAAATAATTGATATAAAATTAATTATGATTGATAATACTACTTTTACAAATAATAATAATAATTATAATGAAAAAAAATAATAAATACAATTATCACTACATAAAATACTACTGCTAAAAAATATACTTTTAATAAAACTTAATTGTAACTGTGAATTATTGTTATTACTACTTTTTCTATAAATTATAATACAATTATAGAATACTAGTATAATTATTACAATTATTATTATTATAAACTTTAATATATCAATAATACAATAATATTTAATAATTTTTAATAATGAAATATAAACAATTTTTGAATTTTCATATTTCATGTTTTTTATATGTTAATTATTATTTTTAATAATAAAAATAATAATGAATTTAATAATAAAATTAAAATTTATTTCATTATCATTATTTCATTGCTTAATAAAAAGGCTTGTTAGTGATGGGTGGATAAAAAAACTAACATAAATTTTGTTCTATTAATCAAAAATCTTCAAAAAAAAAAAAAAAAAAAAGAAAATTTTAAACAAATAAAAGAAAAAAAATGTCACCTATTCAAATTTAATTTAGATATTTAATATTTATGACATTATCCATAAAAGGAATTTAATTTTAAAAACTTTATATTAAAAAAAATTATATTAAAAATTTTATGGTTTAATTTTTTTTGCTCCTTCTACAGCATTAATTTTCTTTTTATTTATCAAAAAAAAAATAATGAAATTAAATAATAGTATAAAAGAAACAATTATCCTCTTTTTTTTTTTTTTTTTTTTTTTTTTTTAATTTATTATTTAAATCATCAATAATTAATTTTTATTAACAAGTTAAATAGATCTATATGCTATTAGAGATATTAATTTCAATTTCGATTTTCGAGCAAACTTTAAATATTTAAATATTAAATTTTATTTTTGGAAAAAAATTCTTACTATTTTTTTGAATTTATCATCCATTTTATATATATATATATTTTTTTTTTTTTATAATAATTCTATTTATAAATATTATAAATAAAATAATAATTATTTAATTTGAATCCCACTGATATATAATATGAGATAAATTTTATTTATATTTAATGTTTAAATGAAAGTAGTAAAAATTTAGAAAAAAATTTTATTTCTTAATAAATATAATAAAATTTAAATTTTTTTTTTTTTTTTTAAATTAATCATATTTTTTTATAAAATTGTTTTTATTTTTTTTATTATTATCTTGTTATCAAAATATTTAATAAAATCTTTTATTATATTTTTTATTAATATCATTTAAAATAATAATAACAAAAAAAAAAAAAAATAAAAATAAAAATAAAAATAAAAATAAAAAAAAAATATTTAAAACATATTATTTTTGTATTATAAATGTATCATATAGCTTATTCTATAATAATTTCATTTTTGTATTAATTTCCTAATTATGATAAAAATAATTGGAAGTAATTAATAATGTAATTGTAATAAAATAAATATATATATATTTATTATTAACTATTTATATCTAATTTATTAATAATGATAATATGTATCATTAGGATAAAAATATTTTTTTAATATCACATTATTTATATAATATTATTTTAATTATTTAATTATAAAATATTATATTTATTTATAAAAAAGAGAACTTATTGCTAATATAAAGTTTTTATTTGCTCTATTTATTATTCATTCTAATAATAATAATTATATAATATAAATTTAATATATATATATATATTTTTTTTTCAAAATATTTAAAATAATTTTTTATAAAATTTAATTAAAGATATTAATAAAAAATATAAAACTATTTTAATAGATTTTCTCCTTTTAATTTTTTTTAAAAAAAAAATAAGTAATAATAATAAAAATAATTTAAATTATAATGCTAATCATATAGTAATTAATTTAGAAAATCATTTATTTTATTTTATTTTTATTTTTTTTTTTTTTTTTTTTTTTTTCAAGAAAAAAAATTTTTTTTATAAATATTAATATATATTATATTTTTTTTTTGATTTTTATGAAATTTATTTTTTTTCTTCGAAACAATATATAATTTATTTTATTTTTAATTTATTTATTTATTTATTTATTAGGGAAGAATAAAGAATTTAATATAGAATTTAAAAAGTATCAAATATAATCACAAATTAAATCTGAAAAGAAGAATTCATTAATTATTATAAATTAATATTATATTAAATATTTTTTTTTTTAAAAAAAAAACATTTAAAACTAAAAGGGAATAAAGAAAAAATTAAAGAAATTACAAATACCAAAAAAAAAATATATACATATATATATTGATTAACTAAAAGTACAAACAAATTATAAATTAAGCATTAAAATTGATAATAAAATTAAATAATAATAATAATAATAATAATAAATCAAATTGTTATATTAATTTATAATTATTTAAAAACTTATTATTAAAAAAATTTTTTTTATATAAATTTATTTAATAATATAAAAATTTAATCACCAAATAAAATAATAATAATAATAATAATAATAATAATAATAATAATAATAATAATAAATATAATCAAAAATATTATTAACAATTTTTAATATAAAATATGGAAGATATACAAAATCCTTTTTCAAATTACATCATGTCTAATTATACTTCAAATTATTTAAGAAATTCATTTGAATCAACCGGTATTGCTCAAATGATGCAACAATTAGGACTAAGACCAGAACCTAATATCCAATTTTCAACCTCACGAAATACAAATCGTCAATCTTCAAATAACTTGCATTCTCAATTCCATTCAAAAATTGTATGTCAATTATATTGTAAAAGTTGTGATGTTACGCTATGTAGAAGAGGTATGAAAGCTATTTTACTTGCAGATACAAAGGTTGAATTATACTCAACGGATACCCCACCAAAAGGTAATAAAAAAAAAAAAATGAAGAATTTCAATTTCAAATGTTAAAAATGATAAATTGAGTTTAGAACTTTATGTATGAATATTTATATATATATTTATATATTATAAATATTTTAAATTAATAATATTTCAAAGGTGTTCAGTTAGTTGGTCAAGATTATATGACTCGTAATTGCCATTGTTGTATTAGAGATGTTGCATGTTTGGGATGGTATGAATCTTTATAATCTAATTAAACTAATTTAATAATAATTGACTTAAATTTTAAAATAATTAATCAGGATATACAAAACCCTTATTAATATTTCATATTGAATTATTCTTTATTCATTTTTTTATTTATAAATTTTTTTTATATAAATATAAAAATAATAGTGGTAATGTCGTAGGATATCACGTAACACAACCATGTCCACCTTGCTTAGAAGCATGTAATAATGGTCATTACTGGATGTTCTATACTGATCAAGTTGATTCTTGTGAACGTCTTGACTCAACAGGTAATGAAAAAAAATTTTTTATAAAAAAAAATAAAATAAAATAAAATAATACTAATAATAATAACCACGAAACTATAAAAATTATAATATGTATTATTTTAATGTGAATAATAAAAAAATAAAAGGTAAAAGAATTTTATTGTGGGCTCATCTTCCAAGAGCAGAAAAAGATGTAGAAAATAACATAGACACTTATGATCTAGTTTGCCGTTAATTTCTTGAATAAAAATAAAAATCAAATATATATATAAATATATTTATATATATAAAAAGGAAAAATAAAAAATATATAGAATTTAATATTTTTAATATAAAAAAAAAAAAAAAAAGATTATTATTTTTTAATAATATAATAATCATTTTATTATTTATTTTTTTCATATTCATCATATTTTTTTTACTTATATTTTCCTTTTTATATCATCTTATAATGAATTATTAATTACTATCATAAACATTTATAAAAAAATTATTAATTATATTTAAATAATATTATAATCATAGAAATAATATATATATTATAATTATTAGATTATTATTATTATTTTTAATTAAAATATATAATATTAAATACCCTTATTTATAAAAACTATGAATATATATTTTTATTTATTATATATGATTATTCGCAAAATTTAAATAAATCAGGAAATAAAATAAAACAAAATAAAGCATATTAATAAACAAATAAAAAGAAAGGAAGATAGATAGATAAATAGATAAATTATTTATGAATCTTAAATAAAAAAAATAAAAAATAAAATAAAATAAAAATAAAATAAAATAAAAATAAAATAAATTAATATATGATATAAAAGAAAAGAATTAAAAAAAAAATAAAATAAAATAATTGATTTTATATTAAATAGTTTTTATTAATATTTTTCATAATTGTATTATAATGGTTTATAATTTTTTAAATTTTTATTATATTACAAAAAATTTTTTTTTATAGATTTATGTTTTTTTTAATAAAAAACCAAATAGTTTTTTATTAAATAAAATGATTGCTCTAAATGTAAATATTAGGAAAAGAAATGTAAATTATTATTTCTTTTTTTTTTTTTTTTTTTTTTTTTTTTTTTTTTTTTTTTTTAAATATATATATTCATTTTAAAGTTAAATAAATTATATTTTTTTTTATAATAATATTTTATTATATTAATGAAATGATAAATAAGTATATTAATTAATAGTATTAAGTAATATTTTTTTATTAAGAATATTATTTTAATTTTTTTTTGGAATATATATTATAGCATTATTTTGATAGATCTTTTTATATTGTTGGTCAATGCTTCTAAATTGAAGATATTTTTTATTTTTCTTTATATTTTTTGGTTTAGTTTCTTCATTAAATTTGACACTTTTAATATTAATTTTATATTTTTTATCACTTTCAATTTTAAATGGTACTGGACGAGCCAAAATTTCATCCAGATCTTCTTTACCTTCAAATTCAATATAACTAGTTATATGATCTATATTGTTATTGTCAATCTAAATTTATAATATTATAAAAATATATTTAAATAATAAAATATTGATAACAATTATTAATTATTTAATCATTACATGCATTATTTTTATAATAATTTTTATTATTAATATTATTTAAATGATTAAAATAAAAAGTAAAAAAAAAAAAAAATAAAAAATAAAAAATAAAAGAATTTAAATTATTATTTATATTTTATTTTACCTTCGGTATTGGATAATCAACAATTAATTTTATAATGGAGTCCTCTTCATTACATTCGACTTTATTTTTAGTAAACAATTTACATTTGTTGATTTTATATTCAAGAAACTATATATATTTATTTAATAAATTTTTTTTTGAAAAATATTAATTATTATTTGATAATAATAATAATAATAATAATAATAATAATAATAACAATAATAATTATAATAATAATAATAATAATAATAATAATAATAATAATAATAATAATAATAAAACAATCATGCAATAATTATATATAAATATTAACCTCTTTTCTAATTTGATTAATAAATTCCTTTTTTTCCTCTAAATTTTTAAGATCCTTATTAATTAATCGTTCTTTAAATGAAGTTATTGAAGATATTATACCTTTTGAAAATATTAAATACATATTTTCAGAGTCGTTTCTATCGAATGGCTTACTAATTACTTCATTTTCATTTAATTTTATAATATTTTTAATATCATTATTAATAAAGGTAGTGAGAATCATATTCTTTTTACTTATAGGTTCACCATTATTATTTAATATATCATCATCTTTTAAATCATTTTTAGTCTTTACAAAATTATCATATAAAATAATATTTTTATGTAATGATGATAAACTCTCATGCTTAGTTATTTTATTATTTTCATTTTCTGATAATTTCGATGATTTTTGATTTGGATTGCTTATTAATTCAAGAGCATTTTCAGAGGAATATTTTTTTATATTAGATAATTTAATATTTTTTTCTACATTTAATGGATTATTTAATAAAACATTAGATCTACTAATATCAGTAATAGCTTTTGAATTATTATTCTTAGTAATTAATTCACTTTTTGATAAAGTAGAATTATTACTTTTATTTTCTTTAACAGAATTTTCTTTTTCTTTTGTAGTTCCATTTATAAGGAAATTATTTCTAAATTTATTTACTGATGAGTTAGTTGATTTAGATGAAATAATTTTTGGAATATTTGCAATTACAATTGGTGTTTTAAATAAAGAGAATCTTCTTCGTGAAGATGGTTTATATTTAGTTCTAGAAGAATAATGATTATCAATATTTTCACCTTTATTTGAATATTTATGATTTCCTGTAATAATGTATTTAATTTCATTTACTTTTTCTTCTATAATATCAAATATTTCTTTATCATCAAAAAGTTTTTTCCTTAAATGATTAATTTGATCATCAAATATATCTATTTTAATATATTCATTATTCTCTAAGGGATCCAATAAAATAAGCTATTATATAATTTAACAAAATATTTTATAATTTTGTTCAATATAATTAATTATAATATAATTTTTAAAAATAAAATTCATATATATATATATATATATTTTTTTTTATTATTAATATTAAATTTAATAAGAATTTAAATGAATTTATTGTACTTACATTTTGTGTTTTATCTAATATTTCTTTAACTATTGGAGTATACGTTAATTCTTTACTATTTCCTATATAGATGAATATTTTTAATAATAAATAATTCAATGTTTAATCAAGTTTATTTCTTTTTTTCTTCTATTATTTTTATTTTTATTTTTATTTTTAATTTAATAACAATTATACTAATTACCTTTTATTTTTATTCTATATATTTTTTCTTTTGTTGATATAATTAATCTATATTCAAATGGTCCTTCATCATATGGTATAATATCAAATTTACACTTATGAGAATTTCCAGGTGGAAGAACAATTGATTTTGGAACAAATAACATATTGTTTGGTTTTAATTTTTTTCCTTCTGAAAAATCTGAATAGATAGTAACTTCTCCTTTGGATCTAATAGTAAAACTACCAGTAGTCAATAATCCTTTAGAACATACACCTTTTTTTTTTAATTAAAAATATATGAGGAATTTCAATAAAAAATTTATTTATAATTAGTAAAAAAAATCTTACTATTAAAAATTTATATATATACTTATATAATAATAAATATATATTAATAAAAATTAAAAATAAAGCTAAAAAAAAAAAATTACCCATATCAACAACTCTAGGAGATATATAGAATTTCATATTTCCACCTACACCAACTAATTGAATTTCTCTACTGGTTAAACCTTTACATTCCAAATATAAAATAGATTGATAACATTTTAAATTTCTTGGTGTGAAATTAATTTTTATATCCACACTTTCATTAACATTAAGTTCACCATCTTTATTTGATAAAATAAAATCTTGATTTTGTTGTTGTACACTCCATTTAAATTTAACTAAACCAACATTTTTAATAGTAAGTATTTTTTCATAGGTACAATTGAGAGCACATATTCCATAATCTATTTTTTCAGAAGATATATTAATTTTTGGAAGTGTACCTCTTCCCGTTATTGATATAGGATAGTTACCAGCATTTGATGATAATGTAGCTGTAGAATGAAGAACATATCCTCCAGTTGGCATCCATGAAAATTTAATAACTTGACTCTCATTTCCATTTAATACACCTTTAATAACATTACAAAGAATTGGATAGACAACTTTGATTTTATATGTTAATGGGAATTTACCATAATTCTTTAATGTTATACTCTTTTTTGTGTGTTCAAAAATAGGACATAATCCTAAATCTACTGAATTTATTTCTTGAGGATGAATTAAAGCATGATTACAATCTCCTATTACTTTAAAAGGAACACTAGAATTTATAAGGTCATAAAGTATATCAAAAACTTCGACAAAGGGTCCAAATTGTTTATTATTACTGATATAAAACATTTTAACTGTGGTAAAATCATTTGGTCGAATAAACCCTGTTTTATTACTAAATTGTATATTAGAATCACTATTTCTATGAACAATGGAATAATGAGTACCAATACTACCAACGTTTTTAATATCAAATTTTATTTTAGGAACTGAATTCGTTTCAAACATTCCATAATCAAATATGTCTTTTTCAATCAATAATTTTACGTAACCTGAATGAATTTTTAATCTAATTTGATTTTTAGAATATGGTGAGTTAACGTCGACAAATATATCTTTATTTATTTCAACTGTTGGTTTAAATTGAATAGTGACTTCATATGTACTATAGGGTGGAATTGTAAAATTATCAGGGATGAATTTTATTCCAGGTATAAGGTCTTTTAATTCCATTTTTATTTGATAGTTTACATCACCAGTATTTCTAAATGAAACTTGTTGTTCATATTGATTTCCAATAATACAATCATTGAATTCTAAATATAAATTTGAAATAATAATCATAGCATCTTTTCCTACTCCAGTTATATTAATTTCATAATTTTCCAGAGGTGTAATAATTGAAACCGTGGCTGGTGGAGGCTGTTCATTATCGGGTTTAAATATTAATGGCAACTTATAGATTGTTTTTGGTTGAATATTTACTCTATCTACTGGCCAATTTGGTCCTTCAGTAAATGAACCACTAGAATATAGAATTACACTATTAATTTTCAAAACTGCTGTTCCTTTATTCTCAATTGGCAAATAAACATCAAGTTTTTTACCAATAACACAATTACCAAATTCATATGTTGATCCATTTTTAAGGGACATTTGAGCATATCCTCCTGCTCCATAAAATTGAAGACGAATGGGTTGAGAATTTTCTGGTTTAAATAATATTGGGAATGTTTGAATATGTTCAGAAACAGGTTGGAAAATGAATTTTACAGTAATTGTTTCACCTTTGGCTAATATACCTTCATTAGGAATGATTTTTAAACCTTCATTATTTGAATCGATTGTGAATGAAATATCTTTACTACCAACGTTGGTAAATTCTTTTGTTATTACATCAGTTTCACCAATGGCTTGTGTTTTAAAATCAATTTTATTCATGTCACATAAAACATATATTTGTTTTGGAGTGGCAATTAAAGGAATGAGATATTCATTAACAGAGCTAAAGTTTGAGATACAATGAAGGGTAGCAATATAATCCATTTCATGTTCTAAATTTAAATCTACATGAAGACTCATACTTTGGTTTGCTTTTAATGTACATTCTTCAGGTATAACTCTCATATAAGACTGTATATTGGATAATGATTGACTTGTAATTGGTTTGGTCTCAATTAATTTATATAAATTCTTTTTTCTTTTAAATCTATATTTTTCAATTAAATCTATTGTTTTTTTGAAATTATTTATAAAATTCTTAAATATATTTACATTTTCAAGTTTTTCAATATATTGAATTAATTTATTAGAATCATAATCAAAATATTTTGGAAGAATGTTTAATCTTATTAATTCCCAATAGTACTTTGTATTTTTTGAAAAATCACTATACATTTTGTTTTCATTTAATAATTGCATTTGAATTTCTTTACTATTACTGGTAATTTTACTTTTTACAATTAAATAATTTTTAAATATTTCTGATCTTGGATCATCATTATCATATAAATTAATGAAATTTATTTTTCCAGGTGTTACAATTTTGTAATGTTTATGACTTGACATTGTCCATTTAAAGGAAAGTTTTGTATCAATACTTCCTGTATTCCTTAGAGTAATATTTTTTGAATAACTATACTTCGCATTAATATCATTAAAATCTAGTGTTCCAGTATGACTCAATTCAATATTTCCACCTCTTGCAATGACAGTGATTTTACCATAGAAACATGAAGAATTAATAAATATTTTTTCTTTTGAAATAAATTCAGATTTCGCATAGTATCTACATGATATTTCAATATAATAACGGGGTGGAATATTTACTTTTAATTCTTTATTCCATTCTGGTTTTGAAATAGATGGAGAATTTTTTTTATCTATTTCAGCTCCTCCTACAGAATTTATATTAAATTTTAATAAATCTGAGGATATTGCAATCAAAAAGGAGTCACCTGTTACTTTAAATTCAGTATCAACGCTTACTATACCATTATTATAAATAAAGAATTTTTTAATAGTATAAGATTCTAATGGAATAGGACTGAAATTCATAATATAACTATTATTTTCATTTTTATTTTTTTCTTTAGTCACAGTCATATTACCATCGAAACTATCAGGAAAAACAATATCTAAATTTCCTGTTCCACTTTTAGCACTAACTGGAACTGAAATAATACCATCACTCCAAATAATATTTAATATCCATTTAAATACATTTTCTTCTTTTGGTAAATATGAAATAGTTAATACTAAAGAACTATTGGGAGGAATAAAACCAGTTTCAGGATGAACTTCAAAAATACTTTTTATAGATTTATTAATCATAAAATCAACACCAAAATCACCTATATTTTTTATTTTAATATTAATTTTATTTAAGGTATTAACAGATTTCATTCCAAATTTTATTCCTTTTTTTATTGAAATTTCTTGGTCATTTATATCATAGAGTTTTAATTCTGATTTTCCACTTTTTCCTACAATATGTATTTCATTTTTTTTCCATTTTGTATATAATATAAATGAAGTATTTAATGCCTCATTTTTTGAAGGATTATAGATAAAATCAATAGCTTTTTCTTCATTTGGTTTACAAATACCGTCATAATTTAACAATTTTAATCCATTGTTTTCTAAATAACTTTCCCATTGCCATAAATTGATTTTTGGATTTTCCGAAGTTTGAATATCTTTTTGTTTTTTCATTCTATTACTAGTCTCTTCTTCGAAATATTCTGATTGTTCAAAATCATTTAATGATTCAATATCTTTCTTATAAAGTTCATCTAATGGAATGTCAGGAAGTACTGGTCTAATAATAAATTTTTCAGTAATATTTCCTAAATTTTTAACATAAACCTTTTTAACTGTTTCTTTATTTATTCTACATAAACCAAAATTAATGAAGTTAACTTTTGGGAAAAAGTTAATTTTTCCAATACCTCCTATACCAATAGCTGAACCACAAATTGGTTGAAAGCCATAATATAGTGAATAATTAAAAGTATATTTTTTGTTAGTTTTTGGCTGAAATTTTAATGTAACAAGAACTTTTTTACCCATAGGTAAATTATTTTCATTATTAATAAAAGTGAATGGACAATCAATAGATTCCCTTTCTTCTTCATTTTGACTATTTTTCACAGTATCTTCAACAATATTTACTATTGTTTCATTACCATCATGTAAAAGTTCCTTCATTTTTTCATTATCTTTATTGATTAAATCTTCATTATCTGAATTTGTATCATCTGAATCCATATCATCTGAATCATTTCCATTATCACTATTTGATATTTTTTCATAATCAAATTTTATACTATATTTAAGATCAATTGTTCCTTCATTTGAAATTGTAAATGTCTTTTCATAAGTTTTATTAACATGACATATACCAAAATCAAGTATATTATAGAAATCTGGTGGCTCAATTGTTAATTTAGGTTGACACACAACTGCTTTAAAATTAATTAAAATGTTATCAGATTTGTAATTTAAATATGAAAAAACACCATACGTATTTAACATTTCCATTCTCACAGGAATATACACAAAATGAATTTTCTTTTTAGATTTAGGTTCAATTACTATACGATCTGTATTATCAGCTTCTTCAATTGATATTGATGGATGTTTAGATTTAAAATCCAATATACCAGTAACATTTCCTTTATTTTTAATTACTAGTGCTTTAACATTTTTCCCTCTCAATAATGTATAGCCAAAATTAATTAAATTTTTACTAATTACAATATCTGGACTTCCACTAATTCCAATTAATGGTATAATAATAACATTTTTAGTTGAAGAGTTTGAAGGTATCAATTTAAAGAATCCTTTATTGATTTTTTTTGATATTTCTGGAATATAATATAATTTTATTATATATGATTCACCATTTTTTATTGTTCCAAATTCTGGATCGGCTTTAAAGCATTTATTAGTACATTCTGTTGTAAATCTTGAATATGAAATACCTTCATTTTTTATTGTTATAGGTACTACTTGTTTAGAACCAACTGCACAAGGTCCAAATTCTACAATACTAACAGATGCTTTCAAAATGACTGATCCACCTATTCCATGGAATCTTAATGGTATTTCATTAAAAAGATTAGTTCGTATAACTGCCCTTGTTTCTATATCACATTGAGGAATATTTGGCATAAATTTAACTTCAATTATTTGTAATTTTTTTGAACCAATTTCTCCCTTTTCTGGGAAAACTGAAAATGGATGAACAAGAGAAGAATAAGTCGATTTATTTTCCTTTCTTTTTTGAGTATTTAATACATTATATTTAGTTTCAATAAACTCTATCCACCATTTAACAGAAAACTTTGAGTCATTAATAAATGAAATTTCTTCATACTAAAGAAAAAATGAAAAAAAATAAGATAAATAAATGTAATAATAAAAATTAATATTTTATTATTAATATTATTATTATTATTTTAATAAAAAAAGATTCATCATATTTAAAGCTTACATTACTGGCTTTATTAACTTGAACAATTCCAAATTCAATATTTTTATTTTTTATTGATAATGTCTTAGAGATAACTCCTTTTAAATATAATGTATATTTTTCACAATTATTGCCTATATCAATAATGAAATTAAGATTTTCATTGAATTTTCCCTAATTATTTTAATTTAATATTTTTATAAAATAAATTTTAGTAATTATTTTATTAATTTATTTATTTATTTATTTTATTTTTTTTATTTTATTTTTTTGATAAATAGTAAATTTTTTTAATTTTATAAACCTCTTTATATCCCCATGCAGTTATAACCAATTTAATTGATTCATTTGGTAATATCATTATTGGAAATTTTGATTTATTATTATTTTCTTTATTTTTAATAAAATTATTTGACTTAGTATTATGTCGTTCCATTATATATAATATTTCATCCCAATCTATTTCTTCTTTATTATAAAATTCATCTTTATTAAGTAATTTATTATTATCTAACAATAGTTTTGAATTAAAAAGAAAACTTCTATTTTCTTGTTTATCTTCTTTAAAATACCATGTAATAATATTATCATTAGATGATATTATATCAGACAATAAAATATCAATTGTTCCTTTATTATAAATTGTAAATTCCATACTTTTATTCTTAGAAACTTCAATATAATTATAATCAAGTGCTAAATCGGAATATTTAAAATAATTATCTTTATATTCTGATGAATCTGAATTTCTAATTAAATTTCCAATATTTGTCGTTAATTTCATTTTTCCACAAAAAGCTGAAACAGGCACAAAATTTAAAATATTTTCGTATTTTAATATTACATAACTATTAAATGTGCCTTGTTGTTTCCCTTCAAATGTAATTATATCAATGCTTTTTTCTTGTACATTTAAATATGACTTTTCATTCTTTACATAATATGGAGATAGGGAAAAGTAATAATAATCAGTTGGAATACCATTATTATTAATACATAGATTTTTTTTTCTTGAATCTCCAATGATAACATCTCCATAATATAATAAATTTTTTGATATTTGAAGATCTGATTTACCGACTTCGCATGAAAACATAATAGTTGGACCAATAAAATGTATATCATTTAATTCTCTTTTCGATATTTCTTTATAAAGGTTATAATATTCTTCATCATTTGTTTTATCGGAAAAAAAGGTATTCTTAAAAATATTTGGTGAATTATAATTAATTCTAAGCATTGCTTTAAATATTCCAATTGTACTACTTAAACATGAAATTTCTAATGGAACAATTTCAAATGGTTTAATAGTTTTTCTAATATTTATTCTATTTAATTTAAATATATCATCTTTTTCATTATTTTTTTCATTACTATTTTTAATATTAGTAGTACCATCAATTCCATCATTAATTTCACTGTTTTCTTCGCTATTCTCTATATTTTCAATATCATTCATATTATTAGTATTATTATTATTAATATTAATATTAATATTAATATTAATATTATTATTATTATTATTATTATTATTATTATTATTATTATTATTATTATTATTATTATTATTATTATTATATTTATTAATATTACCATCATTATTATTATCATCATCATTATTATTATCAATATTATTACTACCATTATTATTATTATTTCTACTATAATTAATATCATGATCATCATTGTTATTACCATCATTATTATCTTCATTTTTATTATCATTTATATCATTATTACTATTATTTTCATTTTTCATTTTTTTGTTTTCATTAGATACTGTAGGATTATTAATATTATAAATTATTTGGTCAGTATTGGTTAATTCAATATCATACTCAATGGTATAATTAGTTTTATTTCTAAGATAAATAGTTTTTTTAACCATTTGATGTTGTTCACATTTAGGAAAATCAATAGTAGTAGGAGTAAAGGGTACTTTACCAACTTCATAATCTATCATAGTATTATTAAGTCCCTGCAATAAAGTATGAATTGAACCAAGTGAATAACCGTATTCATCCATAATTGTAATATGTCCGTAACAAGTAAAATAAAAGTTTTCTTTACAAATTAAATTTGTAAATTTACTATAATCTATATATAATGGGATATACACATAAGAATAACTTTTTAAAACATTATCTAATGGAATATCTGTTATAAAAGGACCTGATATAAATATATGATATGGTTGATCAGTTTCACTTTTATTCTTTAATATTAGGATATTATTATATAATTTTGCTGAAAAAAAATGTTTCGGTTTTTCATCATTATCATCTTCATCGTCATCATCTTCTTCTTCAAAATCATTATAAATATTATTTTCATAATTAATATCTTCCTTTACATAATAGTTTGGAACAATTTGTTTTGTACTATTTTTATAAAAAACTCTAATCCCATTATTTCTTAAATACTTTTTTAGGTTTATATTTGACGAGCTATTATTATTATCCAATAATAACTTTTTAAAATTTTCATCTTTTATTAAATCATCATTTTTATTAGAAAATATTTTTTTAGATAATACAGAAAATTGACTTGGCATATATAGGATTTTTGATATATTGTTTTTATACATTGATTCAATATCTTCAGGTTCTGTTCCTTTAAATGTTGGACAATCATATTTATTACTGAAAAAGTTTCTTATTCTTGCTAATTTATTTTGATCATAGCTTTTTTTTGACTTTACTACACAGCATCCAGTTAAACATATATTATATAAATTTAATTTATGCGGTGAATCTAACGTAAAATTTAAATTTACTCTAAAAAGACCTTGAGTCCATGCACAATAAGTAATTTTAATAAATGTTGTAGCTTTTTCTTTAATTTCTAAATAAAGAAACTTACAATTTTTATTATTATTTATATATGGAAGAACTTCTGATTCATTATCATTTGGGGATATGTTAAATGGTGTATTTATTGGAAGGGTAATTAAACATTTAACCTTTTCATTAATAACATTAATTAATGGTATTTTAACTGTAACTGCTGTATATGGAAAAGTAATAGGAAAACCAATTTCATCATAAATTGGAATTAAAATAATAGGACCAGAATAGGCATTAACTGCAATTTCTTTTACATCTGATAATGAATTATTAATACTAATATATTCGCTTCTTGCTCCAGTAATTAATGAATTAAAGTCAACTTTAATTTGTTTTCTTTCTTTTGGATATAATACAACTTGTTCATTATTATTAATTATCAGTTCTTTTGTTGAAGGAAGTAAAGGAAGAGAAATTGGATATATAGGATCTTCACTTTCTAATGTTATTTGTTTACTTGCATTATTATAATATATATCCGTTGGTCCAAAATTAATTTTTTTATCCACAATAATACTGTATCCACAAATTGCTTTTATATTTATTATATATATTTCACCCAAATTTGTAGTAACAGCACACTTGCAATTAAATTTATCAATATTTGGTGAACAAAATTTTATTGTTATTATTTTTTTATCCATTTTTTCAATTATTGCATGCTTTTCAGATATTATAAACAATGAACTATATGTTTTTTCTAAGATAAATATATTACAAATGTTTAATTCTCTTTTTAAATTTTTAATAACAAAAAAATTCATTCGTTCGATATTTGGAGGTACTATTCCAAAATTTAAATTTTTTGTATTTACTTTAATACTTGGCAATGATACTCCAATTAAATTAATTCTTTATTCATGAAAAAAAAATTTATTATTTGTTTATTATATATAATAATTTTTTTTTTAAAATAAAAATAATTTTTAAGCAATATTAAAACTAAATATTAAGTATTAATATATGATATTTTTATTTATATTTACCTTTCAATTGGGTAACCTCGTATTGTTCTTAATTTTAAAAATCCATGAATGTTACTACTACTATTGTATGATTTATTAGTATTTACGAATTTAATTGAAATCTGTACTTTTTTTTTAGGTAATAATTCACCATAACTTGGTTCCACTTTGAAAACCTCAAATGGATATACTTGAAATTGAAATATAACCTTATTAAATGATTTATTTTTTATATTAAACTTTTTTACAAAAGGAAATTTATCAAATATTATTGTTTTATTTGCAATTTCAATTTCTAATACATAAACTTCATTAGCCTTAAGATGAACTGGTTTAAAAATTATATTTTCATTCTCTTTTTCAAGTGAATCATTAATTTCTTGTAACATATTATTTTCCAATATTTTATCATCAAATTCTTTAATTAATTAATATTAATTAAAATTATATGATATCAATAATAATTAAAAAATATTTTTCATAAAATAATAGTTTATACAAATTTAAAATTATTTTATAATAATAGCATAATAATAATGAATAATATTAAATAAAAGAGCATTATAAATATATTCTTTAAATATATAAATTTATATTTAATAAAATATTTAAAATATATATATATTTGAATACCTTTACTTCCGTGAATAGCTTTTAAATTAATTTCATCCTTTTTATTAGTAAAATAGAGCAAAGACGGTTGAGTATTTAAATTATATGGTAATTCAATTTGAAGTTTTGCTTCTAAAGATCCATCACTATTTTGACTTACATATTTATATAATTGTTCTTTTCTTTTCAATGCATATCCTGCTGTTTTTAATTTGGAACTATCATATAAAAGTATTTCATTATTTGTTGGCTTCATATACCAAACATTCCATATAGCATAATATTGAGTTTTCCAATATTTAATTTCTGGAGGCGTTTTGGAAAGTTGATTTAAACTACTCTCAGATGTCATTTCCTCAGTATTAAGATTTTCATTTGAATTAATATCATTATATAAATAATTTAAAGTTTTAATATTTTCTCCTAATTCAATTATGGGATTTCTTAAATATTTTTCAAATCGTAATCTATTTCCATTAGTTATAGAATAATTCATATAAATATTATAAAATACTTCAGATTGAATATAAATATTAATATTTTGATTTAATAAAGTTGAAAATAATTGATCAACATAGGCTTGAAATTGATGATGTTTTGCTTGTGGAAAACGAAACAGATTTGAAAAATTTCTTAAAAGATAAATATATTTTTCCAATTGTATTACTTCAGGTATTGATATTTTATTTATAAATTTTTGAACTTCTTTTTCATCAGTATAATCTTTAGGAAAGTATTTTGTAAATTCAGTTATAATTTTTTTAAATACTAATTCTTTAAATTGATCTGTTACCTCATAATCAATGCATAATGGTAATAAAAAAAGAGCTAAATCTCTTAATTCTTCATTCTAAATGTAATTATTAAAAATACATTAAAAAATATTTTTATAATTATTGTTAATATATATATATATATTTTAATGAGAAATTGATAACTACAATAAATTATTTTAATTTACTTCATCAGCAACTGATATTGAATATATTGTTTTAAATAATGATTGTGCAATATATTGATCATCTAGTATTCTTGATAAATTTTCCTTTATTTTAACAATAAAATTTAATGCGTAATAACGAGTTGTAGATTCATTTGATTTTAAATATTTTAGAATTTGATTCCAAACTTTATTATAATTTTCTATATTTATATTTAGCTGAAACAAAATAATCATTAAAAATATTATATTGAGTATTCTGAAAATGAAAAAATTTCTTTAAATATTATATATTAAAAATTAATAAATATTTACTATATCTTTGGTCAGATCGACCTCTTTCTTTTTTAAACTAAAAAAGACCATTATTTTATTATAATATTATTTTAACTTATATTTAACCTAGTCTTTTTTCTTCATCAATCTTCAAAAATTCATAAAACTAAACTAAAATAAAATAAAAATTGGATAAAAATAATTATATAAAATAGATTCGAAATTAATTTACAAAACATAATAATTTTTTATTTTTTATTTTTTAAGATAAAATATATTATTATTTATTAAACTTTTATTTTTTTTTTATTGTTTTTTCAAAATATTAACCAAAAAAAAAACTTTATAAAGTTTAAATAATATTAATTATACATTAGTTCTTCAAATTAAAATTACAAACAAAAAAAAAATAATTAATAATAATAATAATAATAATAATAATAATAATAATAATAATAATAATAATAATAATAATAATAATAATAGTAATAGTAATAGTAATAATAAAAATTATATGTAATTATTATTACATGTATTTCCTTATTCATTTGAAAAAAAAAATATATATATATATTAAAAAATAAATTTAAAAAAAATTTTATTATAATTTTTATTTAATTTTTATTTTTTTTTTATATAATGTTATGATTTTATTACAAAAAACAACTGATTATTATAAAATACAATTATCAAATAAATAATATTAAAAAAATACTATATAAATAGATAAAATATATATATATATAACATGCTTATTTATATTATATTTGAAAAAAAAATATTTATGAATTTAATAGTTTTAATAAAAATTCTATTATTATTAATGGTATACTAATTTCATTACTTAAATAATATTTATGATGTTGTTGAATTTTTATGTGAATGGTTATTATGTAAATTATTTCCAATGGAATCATGTTTATTTGATTTTGATATATTAGACACTAATGATGAATATGATGCTGATTTTGAAGATAAAATTGATGAATTCATATTTTCAGATGACGTACTATTTAACTTCTTTCTACGTTTTGAAGAATGACCATATGAAGATACTGATGACGTACTATGTTTCTTCTCTATTAATGTTATTAAACATTTAAAATAAATTAGCATTAAATTTTATAACTACATTAAACTTATTATTATTATTATTGTTATTGTTATTGTTGTTGTTGTTATTATTACAACTATTATTAAAAAAAATATATATAAATTTTACCTCTTTTACTCTTTTATTTATTTATTTTTATTTATTCAATAAAAAAAAAATTTATATTTATTTAGTTAATATTTCAAAAAAATTTAATTTTTATAAATAAAATTCATAATTTTAATGTTATATATTTACAATTAATTTTTCTTCATGAGATTTTATCTTTTTGATTTTTTCTTCTTCAACCTTTTCCTCTATTTCAATTGGTTTTGAAATTGAATCTTTTATTCTCTGGTCAATTCTTCCCTGATAAATTATTGATTCTTGTTGGTTAATATATAATATATTTGTATCTATTTTTATAATTTTATTAATTTTAATTAAATATATAATAAATTATTAATTATTATTATTATTATTATTATTATTATTATTATTATTATTATTATTATTATTATTATTATTATTATTATTATTATTATTATTATTATTATTATTATTATTATTATTATTATTATTATTATTATTATTATTATTATTATTATTATTATTACTATTGTTACTATTATTATTAAAAAATATATTACTTTCTGTTTCTTCTATTTCATTAATTAATTTATTATCTGTTTTCTCATCTGTACTCCACCAATATCCTTTTTCTGGATCAAATCTTACTGATTTAAAAGCTTCTTTGAATGATATATTAATTAAATGTAGACTAGTCATCTAATAAAGATATAAATCATATTTGTTATTATAAATAATATATTTTAAATAATAGAAAATTTAAAAATTATTATTTATTATTTAAATAATTTTTACAATTCTATTTGCAAAAAGCATATATGAATTTGGTGCTTGATAAATTGTACCATTAATGATATAATAATATTGAACAGGTAAAACTATTTAAATAATTAGCTTTAAATTATAACTTTTTAAATATTATAATATCTTTTATTTATTAATAAAAGGTCTTATTCTAATTATACCTGAATCTCTATTAATTCTATTTTGCTTTACAATTACAAAAAATTGAGGTTGTTCAACGTTCATTTCCAATACCTCATATTCAATACCCTTCATATCCCTTAAGATATTTATATATTTATATTTTTATATATTTATATAATAATTTGTTTTAATATTTATTACTTTACTTTACTTTTATATTAATTTATTTCACTCATTTTTTTGCTGTAACCCTTTTTTTTGCTGATATTTATATAATAATTACTTTAATCTTTCATTCATTTTATTTATTTCGAATTGATTAAATTTCGATTGCATTTTAATAATTTCATTATTACATGTTTTATCATAAAATTGGGAATAACTGAAATACTCAATAACATTTTCTGTTACTAATGGATTCTATATTAATAATATGTGAAATAGTCAAATTAAAAGAAAAAAAAAATAAAATAATAATAATAATAATAATAATAATAATAATAATTAATGAAATAATAATGAAATAAATGTTTTATCCATTAAGGATTAAATTTAAATATAAATATTAAAATATTAATTTCTAAAATATATTAATCAATTTAATAAAATTAAAAAACATAAAACTTTACCAAAGCTAACCATTGAGGATCACGAAAACACACTGTTGTTAATTCTTGTTCTGTTAAATTTGAAGACATATTTTATAGTATATTTTATTTTTTCTTCTCTTATTCTTTTATCTATTTAGAAATTAAGTAGACATAAAATTATTATATAAAATATTATCGAATTACAATATATTTATGAATAAATATATATATATATAATAAATAATACTAATAAATCTTCATAATATAAATATTATAAAATTTAATTTAAAAATTTAAATATTTAAAATAATATTATTTTATTTTACATTTCTGAATAATTTCGATAATTATTAATAAAACAAAAAGAAATAGAATTTTATTTTTTAATTTCTATTGTTCTGATAATAAAAAAAATACAAAAATTCACGTGATAAGTTATATAATTTATGGTTAGTCGAGTAAAAATTTTTTATATAATAAAATAACTTTTTTTATAATTTATATTTTAAAAAATAAATAATATAGTTTCGAAAAAAAAAAATATCTGAATAGAAAAGTAATGATATATAAATTTAAAGTGAAGAAAATATAGAATATTAAATTATATTTAAAATTTTGAAATTTCAATTTTTTTTTTTTTTTTTTTTTTAAATTTCTTTTATTTTTTTTTAAATTTCTTTTATTTTTTTTAATATATTTTATTTTTTTTATTTTTATTTTTATTTTTTATTTTTTTTTTTTGAACAGTATTATATACATAAAAAGAATTAAAACAAAAATAAAAATTATAAAAATCTCCCCTTATTTTATATAATAAAAATCGGTGTACATTATGTCAAAAAATTTGGAACGACTTGTATCCAAAGCAAAAGAAAGAATAAAAAATAACAATGTTCATGAAAAATCATATCATGAATTTGAAGAAGAAGAATTAATTGGTATTAGAAAATCAATTTTGAAATGGTACGATGAAAATAGACGAATTTTACCTTGGAGGGTTCATGAAATTAGTGTAAAATTAATTTATATGTTTTAAAGATAAAATATAAAAATTTCACTTAAAAATTAAAATGAAATTTTGAAATCTTTTAAAAATTTAAATTTAATTAAATTGATAATTTCAATAAATTAATTATGTAAATTTTTATATTATATACTTATTACCAATACTTTAAAAAAATATTTTCAACTAATTTTATTTTATAAAGAAAAAAAATCAAAATTCACAAAGAGCATATGAAGGTATTTTAAATAAAAAAAATTCTTTTAAGATTGATTCTAATTTTTAAATATAATTTAATTAATTTTACTTCATTTTATTTGATAATTACTATTATAGTTTGGGTAAGCGAAGTAATGCTTCAGCAGGTATAAATAAAGTAAAACATTTAAATGATTATAATAAAATTTCATAAAGTTAAATTTTAGATTCTAAAAATTATATTTCAATTGTTATAAATTGTTAAGACTCAAGTTGCAACTGTTGTTAGTTATTATAAAAATTGGATGTCAAAATGGCCTACTATATTTGACCTTGCCAAAGCAAATATTGAAGTATTAATTCATTTTTAGTATAAAATATTAATTTTTTTATGTACAATATAATAAATATATATAATTGATTAAAAAAAAAAATTTTCCAAAATAGGATGTTAATAAAGTATGGGCAGGATTAGGTTATTATGCTCGTGCTAATCGTTTATTACAAAGTTCGAAATTAATTGTTGAAAAATTCAATGGTGAATTTCCAAGAGATGCAAAATCTTTAGAAAAAGAAATACCTGGTGTTGGAAAATACACAGCAGGTATATATTATAGATTGTAATAAATATTTATTTAAAAATATTAAAATATTATATTAAAATTAAAAATTAAATATATATATAATTTTTTTATTAATTTTATATATTAAATATTTATAAATAAGGTGCTATTTCCTCAATAGCTTTTGGATTACCAGCAGAAGTTGTTGATGGAAATGTTATTAGAATTATTTCAAGATTAAGAGGTATTGGCGGTGATGTTAAAAAAGCAAATGTTATAAATTATTTTTGGTAAATACCATATATTTTTAATTTATTATTATTATAATAATAATAATAATAATAATAATAATAATAATAATAATAATAATAATAATAATAATAATAATAATAATAATAATAATAATAATAATAATAATAATAATAATAATAATAATAATAATAATAATAATAATAATAATAATAATAATAATAATAATAATAATTAATAATAATTAATAATTAATAATCTATTAGGAAACTTTCAAAAGATATTTTGGATACAACAAGGCCTGGTCATTTTAATCAAGTAATATTAAATATTATTATAAATAATAAACTTATTGATTAATGATATCAATAAAATTTATATTATATAAAGGCATTAATGGATATAGGTGCCTCAATTTGTACACCAAAATCATATTCATGTAATCAATGTCCAATTAAGAATTATTGTGTCGCATATGCAGAAGTAAATATATTAATAATTATAATAAGTAAATTTATATAATTTTTAATAACATATATTAAATGTATATTTAAAAGAAAGTTGCAAATGGTAAACTAAATAACTTGTTCACTAAAAGGAAAAGGTCAATTGATAATGATGATGATTTTCTTGAAGATATTGAAGGTATATAAGATTTAAAATATATTAACTTTAAAACGAATTAATTTTAATAATTATAATTTATGTGATAACAGATTGTGATATTTGCATACCTAATAAAAATTTTTTCAAAGAATACGATGTTTCAAACTATCCTATTAAAGTTAAGAAAGATGCAGTAAAACAAGAATGTAAAGTCAATTACAAGAGTAATTTTGAAAATATTAATAGTATTAGTAAGTTTTTTTTTTTAAAAAAATTTTTTTTCTCATTTATATAATTATTTATAGCTTACTTAGTTATGCTGTTTGAAATGACAGATATTAATTCTAGCCAATTTTTAATTTCTAAGAGACCAAATAAAGGTAGTCAGATATAAAATTTTATGAAATATTATTTGATGAATAAATCATATTAATTAAAAATAATTTGAATGTTTTAAATAAATGAAAAACAAAGGTTTACTAGCTGGATTATGGGAATTTCCTAATATTTTAATTGACAATACAAAATTTAATTCGAAATCAAAATCAAAAAAGAAAAATAATGAAGATGATATAATAGAGCTTGATACTAAGGTTAAGCATAAAGCTATTGAGACTTATTTGAAAAAACTAAACTTAGATTTTAGTAATGTTTTAAATCAAAAATATTTAGGTCGAACAAAACATATATTTTCACATTTACATCATTTTTATTATGTTGAATATATTCAACTTAATAAAATAGGTAAATCATTACAAAAATATAGTGACGAAGATTACATAAAAGCTATTGAAAAATTGAAAAAAGAAGAATTTGAGGATGAAAACTATAAAAAACCAACAAAAAAAATAAAATTAAGTAAAGTCAAGAATGAAGAAAAAGAAAAACTAAGGTAATTAATAATACTTCATCAAAATTATATTTTTTTGAATTTTCATTATTATAAATATTATTTCTATTTTATAGTATAACTATTTATATAATTATAATTGTATTAATTTAATTATATTTATTTTCAGTGAAAATAATATAGAACTAAGATGGATACAGAAAAAAGAAATTAATAAATCAGCTATTCCAACAGGAATGAAACGTGCATTTTCATTATTGAAATAATAAACAAATAAAATAGTATTTAATAATTATATATCTCATAATATATAATATCTATAAATGTAAATCGACAAATAAATAAATAAAAAAAAAAAATAAAAATAAAATAAAATAAAATAAAATAAAATACATATAATAGATAATATATTTAGGATTATATATAATTAAGAGTTCATGAATAAATATGATAATTTTTATATTTTTAATGATTAATACTTTACACTTTTTTATTTTTTATTTTTTTTTTTTTTTTTTATTTATATTTTATAAATGCATATATAATAAAAGATAAATAATTAACCATACTTACATCTCACAATTATTAACTGAAATAATAATCTTTTTATTAGTTCATTATATAAAAAAAAATTACAAAAAGAAAAAAATAAAAAAAATAAAAAATAAAAAAAATAAAATAAATATAAAAATAAAAAATAAAAATAAAAAAGTAAAAATAACAATAAAATAACATAAATTAAAATAAAAACTATTAATAATGTTATATTAAAACTTCTTAATTCAAATGTTTTATTAATTTATTAACTACTTCTAAATTAATTACATTTTAAATCATATTAAAATCTTAATAAATTTTTTATAATTTATCATATAAATAAATAAATATATAATATAGAGAAGTAGTAGTACTTTTATATAATTAGTATCTTTTTTTTTTTTTCTTTTTTTTTTTTTTTTTTGTTTGTTTGTTTGTTTGTTTTTTGTTCTGGTTCAATTTATTTTATTATTATTATTGTTGTTGTTGTTGTTAATTATAATGTATTTACATTAATAATATCTGAACTGATAATATATATATATATAAAAGAATACTTTAAATATAAAAATAAACGATATATAATTTATTTACTTTATTCAAATTAAGATAATAAAATTATTTTTTTTATACCGTTACCAATTATAATAAATATATTAATAATAATGAATTTTTAATATTTTTTTTTAAAAAAAAAAAAAAAATTTTATTAAATATAGTGTATATAAAATACTATTATTTTTAATATTTATAAAAAAAATAAGAATAAAAAACTTTTTTTTAATATTTATCAAATAAAAAGAGTTTTTTTTTTATTATTTTTTATTTTTTATTCAGTTATTATTAAATAGTGGAAGTATTTTAGTGAAAAGAGAATAAGTATTATATTTATTTTATAAATATTTCCAAAAAAGAAATATATTCTAAAACTACTTGAAATAAATAATTTTTAATGAAAAAATAACGAACAGGATGTAAGTAAAATAAATGGTTAATTATAAAAATTTATAAAATAATAGTATAATTTCATCAATTATTATCTCAATATAAAGTAAAATATTATTATAAAAATATAAATTTGTCTATTCATTCAAAAATATAAATATAATAAATTATTAATATTAAATATAGAAAAGGAATAATAAGAATATTAGCTTCATTTTATTTCAATTTCAATACTTTAATACTTTATAATAAAACCAATGATTCAATAATATATAATTTTGAAAATACATATTTGAGTTTTAATAATAATATATTTATTATTTATTTACATAGAATAAATATTTAAACAAAAAATATTTTGTGGTTGATAACTTATTAAGTATACTTTTAATTTTATTATTATTATTAATTTTAAATTACAATGAATAATTATATTTATTTAAAATTTAATTACATAAATTAAAATTTAATAAAACAAATTAATTGATATATCTATATATTTATATATAAAAATTATTTATTCAATATTAATTAAGTGTTTGTAAAATAAAAGAAAATATTTCAATATAATTAATTACATTCAAATATAACACCTCAAAATTTAAGGTTATATACAAATATTTGTCTATAAGATAAAATATGATATAAAACATTATATATAAAAAACATAAAATACTATATATACAATGTAATATATAATCAACATAAAAATACTAATAACCGAAATATTATATTATTTTAAATGTTAGCAACTTTTTTCATTTTAAAAGTGGAAACCTAAAATATATTAAATTATTAATATCTTTTTTTAATTTAAAAGTGTAACAACTAAAATATTTTTAAATATCTAAGATTTTAAACAAAATAATTAATAATGTCAGAAAGAAAATCGTCATATGAATATGACTCTGAATTAACTTTAAATGAAAAAGATTATGATACAAAATCTTCAAATGACAATGAATCAAACATTGACAGCTTTGCAGATGATGACTCTGAACTTTCAGAAGTATGAAATATAAGATTAAGATATAAATAATAACAATAACTAATTTTTATTCTTTAAAATATATATATAGTTAGAATTTAGTGACGAAGAAGAGGAAGAAGAATCTGACGATGATGAATATGAATGGGCTCCAACTTTAAAAGAAGTAATTAATTTTTAAAATTCAAATTTATTAATAATCAATAAATATATTCATAAATAATACAACTCAATATGGATAATATGAAATTTCATTTTAACAAATGAAACCTAAAAGATATATAAATAATAAAAATTAATTTTAAATATAATTTTAATATTAATAGCAAAGAAATAATATTAGAGAAAAGGAAAGAGAGAAAAAATCTAACTCAAAAAGTAATCAGTCCTCATCTCATAATTCATTTGTCATTCCACATGAATCTGTATTTATTCCAATGGGAACAAAGGATAGTGTTGATAAAATGTTAGCGTATCGAAGCAATCCAGAAAACAACGCTGAGGAAATTCTTGTTAAATATAAAGTATATATAAAAAATTCTTATTATTTTTTTTTAATTTTTAATCTTTCAAATGTTAAATTTTTTATTTATGAAAAAGATAATCTTTTTATATTAAATCATATTTATATATTACAATATATTTGAATATATTTGAATATAGATAAAATTGCTTAAATTAAATTTTAATTAAATCTTTTTTAAAAATATATATATTATAAAAAATATATATTAATATGTATATATAATTTGTTACATTTATAAAAAAATTATTAGACCATGTCTTATTTAGATGTAGAATGGATTAATAGAAAAAAGCTAGAAAGTAATATAGGAAAAAATCGAGTAAGGAAATTTATTGAAAAATATTTATATACCCAAACAAGCTGGAGCGTTGATGAAATATTTAATCCAAACTTCACTAAAGTAAAATCATATTAATAATAATTTGAATTTTGCATGAATTTTTTGAATAATTAATTTTCCTTTTTATCTTAATAAATTTTATAAATATAATTTTATGAAATTTAGATGGATAGAATTATTGATGAAGGAGAACTGGGTGATAAAATTTACTATTTAGTAAAATGGAAATCTTTATCATATGATGATTGTACCTGGGAACCTCGTGAATTAGTTCTTGATGTAAATATAAATATAATTTCAAAAATATTAATATTAATAATATTAAAATATAAAAATCTTTTTTTTTTTTATAGATGGACCCTGATGTATTAAATGATTATGAAAGATTTAGATCCCTAAAAGGAATTGAACAAAAGAAATTAAGTTATGCAAATAAAAGTAAACGTCCATCAGTAAGAGATTTTAAAAAATTAGAAAAATCACCAATGTTAGTATTACATAATAAATATAGATATAATTTATAAATTACTTTTATAATATTTATTAAAATTATTATATAAATTATTATTAAGATATAAAGGTGATAATGAATTAAGATCCTATCAATTAGAAGCCTTAAATTGGTTAACATATTGGTAAATTATCAATATTATAAATATAATTTATAATGAAATAAAAATAATAATAAAAAAACATCGATTATTTATATATTCATTCATATTTATATATGTAGTTGGATGAATGGACATTCTTCAATTCTGGCTGATGAAATGGGTTTAGGTAAATTTTTTATTCTATATTTTTTTTTAAATACAATTAAAACAACAAATATTAATAATATATAAATAAATATTCTAGGTAAAACCGTTCAGTCAATATCATTTTTAAATAGAATATATAATGAATATAATGTTAGAGGACCATTTTTGGTTATTGCTCCCTTATCAAGTAATTTATTTAATATAATTATTATATATATATATTTATTTATTTATTTATTATTATTATTATTATTATTATTATTATATGTACACCTATTACTCATAATAAAATATTCAAAATTAAAATTATTAATAAGCGATATCAAACTGGGAACGTGAATTTCGTACATGGACAGGTAGAATAAAAAATAATATTTTTTAATTAATATATATTAAATAGTAATTAATAAGTGTCGTATTAATAATTATTTTTTTTAATACAAAAGATTTAAATTGTGTAGTATTTCATGGAAAGGAATCTTCAAGAAATTTTATTATAGCAAATGAAGTATTTACTTTTATAATTTTGCATTAATAAATAATGTAGCTATATAAATAATAATTAATGGCTATTTTTATATATTTTATACTATAATGATTATTGTTAAAAAGTTTTATTATAGAAATGTTAGGGTAAATATTATTTTAATTAGTGCATTATTATTTTATTATTTATATATATTGTAAATATAATAAAGTTTATTTAAATAAATACTAAAATAGTTTTGTTAATTTAAAATTTTTTTTTTAATTTTTTTATTAAAAAAAAAAAAAAAAAAAAAAAAAAAACATACAAATAAATAATCAAAAACTAAAAATATATATATATATATATATATATATATAGAATGAAATTATACATAATATATATAAATTAGATGTTTTATTAACAACATATGAAATGGCTATTGCAGCAGGTAAATATAAATTAATTTATTATATAATAAAATTTATTTAAATTTGAATGATATATATATTCAAATTATATTTATAAAAAAATATTCTTTATATATTGAAAAATAAAAGCGCCACAATTACAAAAGGTAAAATGGAGAGTAGCAGTTCTTGATGAAGCCCATAGATTAAAAAATAAAGTATTTTTATATTATATTTTATTATAATTATTTATAAAATACTAATTTAAATTATTGTAATAATTTTATTTTATTTTATTTAATCTGTACTTTATATTTATATTTCAACTATTTATTTTATTTTATTTTATTTTATTTTATTTTATTTTATTTTATTTTATTTTATTTTATTTAATCTGTACTTTATATTTATATTTCAACTATTTATTTATTTTATTTTATTTTATTTTATTTTATTTTTATTAATACTTTACTCTTTTATATTATTTCACTATTTATTTTATTTTTATTAATACTTTACTCTTTTATATTACTTCACTATTTATTTTATTTTATTTTATTTTATTTTATTTTATTTTATTTTATTTTATTTTATTTTATTTATTTTATTTTATTTTATTTTATTTTATTTTATTTTATTTTATTTTATTTTATTTTATTTTATTTTATTTTATTTTATTTTATTTTATTTTATTTTATTTTATTTTATTTTATTTTATTTTATTTTATTTTATTTTATTTTATTTTATTTTATTTTATTTTATTTTATTTTATTTTATTTTATTTTATTTTATTTTATTTTATTTTATTTTATTTTATTTTATTTTATTTTATTTTATTTTATTTTATTTTATTTTATTTTATTTTATTTTATTTTATTTTATTTTATTTTATTTTATTTTATTTTATTTTATTTTATTTTATTTTATTTTATTTTATTTTATTTTATTTTATTTTATTTTATTTTATTTTATTTTATTTTATTTTATTTTATTTTATTTTATTTTATTTTATTTTATTTTATTTTATTTTATTTTATTTTATTTTATTTTATTTTATTTTATTTTATTTTATTTTATTTTATTTTATTTTATTTATATTAATACTTGTACTTTTATTATCATTCACATATTTATTTTATTTTATTTTATTTTATTTTATTTTATTTTTAGAGTTCTAAGGTAGCTGAAACTTTAAAACAATTTAAAATGGAACATCGTATTTTATTAACAGGAACTCCCTTACAAAATTCATTAGGTATAATAATATATTAAATCATTATTATTAATAAAAGTATTATATCAGTTTTTTAATTAAATAATAATTTTTTAAATAATAAAAATAAATAAATAAAAAAGATGAACTATGGAGTTTATTAAATTTCTTAGAACCTCATAGATTTAATTCAGAATCATCGTTTATGGAAAAATATGGTAAATTAAATTCAGCTGAAGATGTTGAAAGAATACAAAATTTATTAAAGCCAATTATGTTAAGAAGACTTAAGGAAGATGTTGAACAGTCTATTCCATTAAAAGAAGAAACTGTTGTTGAAGGTAAATTATTAATAACAAATTTATAATAATAATAATAATAAAAACATCGTTGGTATTAATTTAAATATTTAAAAATATTTTTTATTATTATATTAAAATAAAAATGTTAGTTACATTAACAACTGTTCAAAAGAAGTATTATAGAGCTATATTAGAAAAGAATTTAACATGGTTGAAAAAAGGAACTAAGAAAAATAATATGCCCAATTTAGTTAATACTATGATAGAATTAAGAAAATGTTGTATCCATCCATTTTTGATTAAAGGAGCTGAAGAGCGAATATTGAAAGAAGATAATGCTATTACTCCTGAAGAGCAATTTAAAAGCATGATTAACGCTTCAGGAAAACTTGTTTTAACAGATAAACTTTTACATAAATTACATAAGGGAGGCAGTAAAGTTTTAATTTTTTCTCAAATGACACAATGTCTTGATATTCTTGCAGATTATTTAACTGGTAGAAATTGGAAATATGAAAGAATTGATGTATGCTTATTTAATTTAATATTTAATATGCATAAAATAAATATAATATTACCAATTAAGATAAAATACTTATTGATATTAATATATATTACTTTAAAGGGTTCAATTCGTGGAGAATTACGTCAAGCTGCAATTGATAGATTTTCTGATAAAAATTCTGAATCATTTGTTTTCTTATTATGTACCAGAGCTGGTGGTGTTGGTATTAATCTTACAGTTGCCGATACAGTTATTATTTTCGACTCTGATTGGAATCCACAAAATGATTTACAAGCCCAAGGTTTTTATTATAATTTTTATTATTTAATAAGTACTTTTAAATAAATTTAATGTATTTATTATAAATATAATAACATTAGTATTAATTTTTTTTTTTTTTTTTTTTTTTTTTTTTTTTTTTTTTTTTTTGTTATTCTTTTCATAAAACCAATAATAATAAATAATAATGAATAGCTCGTGTTCATAGAATTGGTCAAACTAAAACAGTTCAAATTTATAGACTTATAACGGCCAATACCTATGAAAGAGAAATGTTTGATAGAGCTGGTTTAAAACTTGGTCTAGATAAAGCTATTTTACAAAAAATGGATGTTTATGGAAATGATGATCATTCAAAACCACCATCATCATTATCACCAAAAGAAATTGAAGAATTATTAAAACGTGGGGCATATGGTAAATTAAATTAAAATCTATAATTAAAATTATTATTATTATTTTTTTTTTTTTTTTTTTTTTTTTTGAAATAATGAAAATAATAAAATAATATCAATAATATCATTAAATAGGTGCATTGATGGACGATGAAGAAAGTGTTAAATTCTGTGAAGAAGATATTGATCAAATTCTTGAAAGAAGAGCAACAGTAGTGAGACATGATACTGGTGAAAGATCTTCTATTTTCTCAAAAGCTACTTTTTCAGTATCTCAAAATGGTATATACTAATGATTATATATATTTATATTATAAATATATTGATAGAAATGTAATATTTTCAAATTATTAAATAAAAAATTATTATTATTAATTAAAAATAAATAAATTTATATATTTAAATAAATATTAATAGATGAAGATGTCGATGTTAATGATACTAATTTCTGGGATAAATTTGCTAAAAAGGCAAATTTAGAAGAAGTTTATGAGCCATCTGAAAGTGAAAAATTAATTGTATTTGAAAGAAGACATAGAAAACAAGGTAATTTCATAATTATAGTTAAAATTATGTTTAAATAATAAATTATATAAAAATTAATATTAATAACAAACAATATATATATATTTTTTTTCATATTTTGAATAAATATCTCTAATTATAATATAATACTAAAAAAAAAAAAAAAAAAAAAAAAAAAAAAAAAAAAAAAAAAAAAAAATTGAAAAAATAAAATATAATAATAATAATAATAATAATAATAATAATAATAATAATAAAAAGTTCAGAGATTTGGTATTCAAAATGAAGAAATTGAACAATATTTCAGTGAAGTTGATGATGAACATCCAAAAAAGAAAAACGAAAAAGTTTATCCATGGTGTTACACTGAAAGAGTTCGTTTTGAACGTTGTTTAATGCAATATGGATACGGTTCATGGAATAAGATAATAAGTAATTATATATATATATATATATATATATGAATATATACTACTGTTGCTATAATAATTAAATCTTTTCTAAAATTTTAATTTATTTAAATTATTGTAATATAGAACAATTTTCTAGAAGATCTGTCAATGATTTAAAAGCCTGTGCTCATTCATTAGTACAGTTTTGTTTGGAAGCAGAAAAATGTAATGCAGATTTATTAAAAGATATTAAAGAAATATTTGCAATGCCAGAAAATATACCATCATATGAAAATGGTACACCAATGGAACGTAGTAAATTAATAATAGATCCAGATATACCCTATTTAAAAGCAACAAAAAAGCAAATTTCAGAATTTAAAAGTTTTTTAATTGATGCAAACGAAGATTATAAACAGCATTTAAAAAAGAAAGCAAAGAATTTATTATCTCGTTTACAATTAATGCATGTTATTCATAATAGAATCATGAAAAGAAGTCCAGAAGAAAAATTCCCCACCATGTTAAGTGCACCACCAACAGATTGGTGGGGTGAACAAGAAGATCGTGATTTAATTAAAGGTGTTCATAAATATGGTTATCAACAATATGAAGCAATTAGAAATGATGAAGAATTTTGTTTTTGTAAGAGAAAATATAAAACAAATGATTCCAATGTAAATATTCATGAAAATGAAAGTACTGTAGGTGATAATGAATCTAAAGCTGATATCGAAACTAATGATAACGAAGATAGTATTTTAGATTCTTCTACAGATAAATTAGCTTTAAGTGCTTCAGAAAATAATGAAAAACAAAAGATAAAAGAAGAATCAACTAATAAAATTAAAACTGAAGAAAAAAATATGGAAATTGATGATCCAGATAATAAGTCTGAAATTAAGAAAGAAGATATAAGCATTGTCAAAGCAGAAGATGAAAACAATGTTAAAATGGAAGATTCATCTGAAGTTAAAAAAGAAGAGAATAAAGATGAAATTTTAGTAAGTATTTAAATAAATAAATAAATAAATAAATTTATATGAATTTATAATGTTATGTTAAATATATAAAAATTCAATTATAAATTATTGAGTTAATTTCATAAAAAATAATTTAAAAATAATAATTAAATAATAATTAAACAATTCAATTTTTTTTTTTTAAAAAAAAAAAAAAAAAAAAAAAAATAGTACGTATGGCCGTGTGCAGGTGATATAGGTACTAGATTAAGAAAAATTGTATCTGCTTATCAAAGATTATTTATTCATGAAATTAAACAAAAAGAAAAGATGGAAAAATTAGAAAAGCATAAACAACAAATTCAAGCAAATCGTCAACAAATGCTTCAAACTAAAGCAAAAGAAAAATTGGATAGAATTAGATCCCACCTTTCTAAAAGTGAAAAAATTACTTTCCAAAGAACCATTAGTTCCTATGGTATTATGAATAAAAATGAAAATGGAACTCGTGATTGGTCAAATTTCAAGAGATTATCCAATTTAGATAAAACTGATAAATGTATGGAAGATTATTATGAAGAATTAATGGATATTTGTAAAGTTGTCATAAAACGTGATGAAGAAAAAAGAAATAAAGAAAAGGAAAAAAATGAAAAACATGAAAATGAAAATGAAAATGAAAATGAAAATGAAGGTAAGGAAGGAAAGGAAGAAGGAAATCATAATACTAAATCAGAAGTTCAAACACCAGCATCAGAAGCTGAAGGGAAAAAGCATGATAAATATGAAAATTTCACTGTAGAAAAAGCCAAAAGATTATTAAGAAGAATAGATTTACTAAAGAAACTTCGTGAAGTTATTCTTAAGAAAGATGATCTTGATGATCTTTTAAAGTTTGCAAAAAAGCCTGCAAGATCAGGTTTACCAAATTGGTGGGTTTGTGGTGTCCACGATAAAGCTTTACTTCAATCCATTGCTGAATATGGTATTTTGAGACCTGATCTTACTATATCCGATCCAAAATATCCATTTAAAGAATTAATTGAAAAGGCCAGAGAAGAAGAACAAAAAGAAGCTGTTATTGATATATCTGATAAAAAAGAAAATGAAAATAGTTCTTCTGTGCAAAGTAGTATTACTCGTTATGTTAGTAGTAATGCTACTCAAATGGAAAAAGATTGGATGAAAGAAATGGTTATTGTTCGTAGATTTGAAAGTCTTTGTGATATGGTATTAAATGAAAAGAAAGTTAATCGTTTAAAACGTATGCGTTCCAACGTTTCTAAAAAATCTGAAACAGAATCAATTAATGGTGATGAACATCCAAATAAAAAAACGAAATACACCCTTAAATTTCATATTTCAACCTTTAAGAATTCATCAGATACTAGTCCTTCTAAAGATCATAAGAAAAATAAAAAACGTAGTAGTAATAGTGATAAGCATAAGAAATCAAAATATAAAAAACTTAGAAGTAATACGGAATTAGATCGTGAAATTAAAAAGATTCTTCAAAATAGAAAAAGAAAGGCATTAGCTGGAATAGATTCTGATTCATCCATAGATTCTGATGATTCTGATTCTGATACAAATTCTAATTCTATTTCTGATTCTGATCTATCATTATCTGATAATGATATAAAAAATTATAAAAAGAAAAAGAATTCATCATCATCCTCAAAACATAAAAATAAAAAACATCATCGTCATCGTCATCATAAAACCTCATCAGTATCTTCTATCTCTTCACTTTCATCAGATTCAGATTCAGATTCAGAATCAGATTCAAATTCTAATATGGATACTGAGAAGAATTCAGATTCAGATTCAGAAATTCATAATAATTCTGATTCAAATTCAGATAATATTGAATCACCTCGTAATCTTCATCATCACCGTCATAATAATAATAAATATAAACATAAGCATAAACATAAGCCATTTTCTCCAATCACCTATGATTCTAGTAGTAATGATAGTGGTATGGATACAGATGAAATGTTAAACCGTGCTGAAAAAAATTTAAATAATCATGATAATAATAATGAATCAAAATCAAAAAATAAAAAACATAAAAGTACTAACAGTAATAATAATAATAATAATAATAATAATAATAAAAGTTATAAAAATACCACAACCAAAGAAGAATCAATAGAATCTTCTAAACCTACCAAAAAAAGAATAAAACTTTTCCGTACAAACTCCCCAAAACTTAAAATTACAAGTAAAATATTAGAAGAATCAAAAAAATCTAAAAAAGATTCCAAAAATACCCACACCCAAAATTCTAATAATTCAAAATCAACAAAACAAACAACAGCAACTAAATCATCATCTAAACAACTAAAAAATAAAGATAAAACAAAAACAACTCCTTCACCTACTAAATCAAAAACTACTATCACAAATAAATTACCAAAAATAAAATTTAAAAGTAAATTTTCAACATCATCTACCAATGAATCTCAACCTTCCTCAACAGAATCCAACATTAAATCAAAATCAAAATCCTCTAATGATCAAACCATCCAAGTCACCACATCACCAAAACCTAAAAAAAGAAGTTTTCTACAAGAATATCCAACTTCTTCATCATCATCATCAGATGAAGAAGATGATAATGATAGTGAAAATAATAATAATAATAATAATAATTCAGAAAATGAAGAAGAATCCTCTTCTTCTTCCTCTGAAAGTGATGTCTGGTTAGGTACAACTAAAAAGAATTAAAAAGAAAGAAGGAAAGAAAGAAAAAAAAAAAAAAAAAAAAAAAAAAAAAAAAAAAAAAAAAAAAAAAAAAAAAAAAAGATATTAATATTTTTATTTTTTTTTTTTTTTAATTTTAAATTTTTATTTTAATGTCAATATATATTAATATATATTATAGTTATTTTCATTTTTTTGTATTTTTTTTTTTTTATATTTTTAAACAAATATTTTATTTTGAATTCAACAATTTTTTTTTAATCTATTGATAATTTAATATTAATAAATATATATATATTTTTTTTGTTTTTGTTTTTGTTTTTTGTTTTATTATTTTACATAAATATTACTATATAGATATGTATATAGAGAATACATACAATATTTTTTTTATAAAAAAAAATAATTATAATATAATTATTATTTATTATTTATTATTTATTGTTTAATTATTATTTAATTATTATTTATTTATTATTTTTTTTATTTATTTTTCAATTATTTATTATTTATTTTTTAATTATTTATTATTTAATTATTTAATTATTTATTATTTAATTATTTAATTATTTAATTATTTAATTATTTAATTATTTATTATTTAATTATTTAATTATTTATTATTTATTATTTAATTATTTATTATTTAATTATTTATTACTTATTATTTATTATTTAATTATTTAATTATTTAATTAATTATTTATTTATTTATTTATTATTTAATTATTTATTATTTAATTATTTATTATTTATTATATATTATCAGTTTTTTTTTTTTTTTTTTTATTTAATTTCATTTTTTAAATATCGTCTGTTTTAATTAAAATATTTAAAAAAAATTATTCATTTTTATTACTTAAGGTTCAATATTTTATTATTTAAAGAATAATTATGTTTACAAAAAAAAAAAAAAATAAAATAAAAAAAAAAAAAAAAAATCTATAGATAGATAATTTTTTTTTTTTTTTTAAATTAATTCATTTTTTATTCATTAATCACCACAAAAATCAATCATTAAATAAATATAATTTATAAAAAAAAAAAAAAAAAAAAAAAAAAAGCCTCTTTTTTTTAATAATTATTTATTTATTTATTTATTTATTTATTTTTATTTATTTACTTATTCATAATTATTGTAATTTTAATATTTTATTATCATTATAATCTTTATTTGTTATTTTTATTATTATTTATTATTTATTATTATATATTATTATTTATTATTATTTATTATTATTTATTATTATTTATTTTTATTTATTATTATTTATTATTATTTATTATTTATTTATTTATTTATTTATTTATTTTCATTTTATTTTATTATTTATTTATTTATTTATTTATTTATTTTATTTTATTTTTATTTACTTCTTTATTATTATTTTAACTTTTTCAAACTTTTTATTTTATTTTATTTTTATAATCTATTCTTTTCATTTTATTTTATTTTATTTTATTTTATTTTATTTTATTTTTATAATCTATTCTTTTCTTTTCATTTTATTTTATTATTAATATATTTTTATCTTTTTTTTTTTTTTTCTACTAAATTTAAACTTTTAACTTATTAATAACCTTTTCTTCCCCAAAGACAGAAATTAACGATTTCACTACTGTTTTACTATTAAATATAGCATCGTAGTTAATAATATGTAAGAAATCATTTATTGATAAACCTTCACCGTCTGCTTCAACACCATAACACATAAATATTAATTGTATACCTTCATAAATCATCTATTTAAATATTTAATGATAAAAAAAAAAAAAAAAAAACATATATTTTTTTTAATAATTAAATAATAATAATATGTAAATTTAAGTATCAAAATATATTTATATATATTATATAACAATTCTATTATTATACTAATATAATAATAATTATTATATATATATATATATATATATATAAACTTACAGGACGTTGTTTAGTTATTTCAAGATAGCGTTCATATTCTTTGATATTCAAAATACCATCATGGTCTTCATCACATTTTCTAAATAATTCAATTAAAAGTTCTACCATACCACTAGTAAGGTTTTGACCATTCACTAATCTAATGTTAACCTCACCATTTATTTTTGATGGAGATTGACTACCAGTATTATTAGATGAACTTTTATTACCAGTACTTGTACTTGGACTAGTTCTTGAATTAACATTAGTATTGACATTAGTTTTGACACTGGCATTAGAATTAGTATTGGTATTAGTATTGGTATTAGTATTAGTAATGGCATTAGTACTGGTATTAGTATTGGCATTAGTACTGGTACTTGTACCGGTACTAGTATAAGCATTAGTATTTGGATATGCAGTAGTATTAGGATTAGGATAAGCTGTGGTATTTGGATATGCAGTGGTATTAGGATAAGCTGTGGGGTTTGGATAAGCAGTAGTAGTGACATAAGGATTAGGATTAATATAAGCAGTTGGATTGACAACACCATTTAATCTATTAAGGGCATTTTGTTCACCAAAAACATATTTTAAAGCTCTAATTAGTTCATGTCTATCAACTGAAGCTTGATATCTTATGAAACCAATTAAATCGTTTAGAGTAAAACCTCGTCCACGACCTTCAACACCAAATTTTGAAAACATCAGTTGAATTCCATTATTATCCATCTAAAATTATTATTATTACAATTAAATTAAATTTATTTAATTAAATTAAATTTAAAAATTTGTTTAAAAAAAAAAAAAAAAAAAAAAATTATAAATTAAAAATTAAAATTTAAAAATATATAGAAAGATATATTATATATATTATATATATATTATACTTACAGCATTCACACCAATTAAACGGAAATAATTATTAAATTCTACTATATTTAATAAGCCATCTCTATCTAAATCACATCTTACGAACATTTCTGTAGTAAGTTGTTTTAAATTATCTGTAATATCATTATTACTATTTAATAATTGTACTTCGTCAATGGTTCTGGCAATATAACCATTATTAACAACTGGAACAGCTGGAACAGCGGAAGGTGAAGCAAAAGGTACTGCAGTAGGTAGAGCGGTAGGAATAGCAGTAGGTACAGCAGTAGGTACAGCATTAGGAACAGAAGGAGGTACAGAAGGAGGTACAGCAACAGGAGTATTAGAAACACCCAATTTTTTAATTAAAACTCTTTCACTACAAAGATTACATAAAGCTCTAATTAATTCACGTTTATCATTAATAGCTTGATATCTAATGAAACCTAATAAATCATTTTTAGTAAAACCTTGTCTACGACCTTCAACACCAAAGCTTCCAAACATCATTTGTAATCCTTCTCTATTCATCTATATATTTTTAATATATTTTTAAAGATAAAAAATTATATATTGAATGTGTTTTTTTTTTTTTTTAAAAAAAAAAAAAAAAAAAAAAAAAAATTAATATTTAAATAGTTTAATATTAATAATTACATTTTTTATATAAAATATCTATTATGTTCACAATATATAATTTTTATAATTATTTCATAATGTTTATGAATATATATAATTTTTATGATTATTTCATAATTTTTTTTATGATTAAGTATAAATTGAATACTTATACTTACAGGTTCCATGCCAATAATTTTAAAGTATTCATTAAATTCATCATGGTTCAATAAACCATCTCTATCAATATCACACCTATCAAATACTTGACCAATGAGTTCTTTAAGTGCTGGTATAAGGTCATTTCCATTTAATAAAATAAGTTGATACGCTTTCTCAGATGGTATTATATTATATAAATCCTTAGTAGATTCACTAGTTAATCTTTCAATTAAATTATTTTCACCATAAATATGAGTTAAAGCTCTAATAAGTTCATTTTTATCACTCATAGCTTGGAATCGAATAAAAGCAAAGAAATCATTTAAAGTGAAACCTTGTCCACGAGCTTCAACACCGAAAGTTGAAAACATTAATCTTATTCCATTTTGATCCATCTATTATAATCATTATAATAATATATATATGTTATTTATTATATATAATAAAAATATATATATAAATATAAATAAAAATAAAAAAATTAAAAATAAGAATTAAGTATATAAATAAAAAAAAAAAAAAATAAATAAATAAAAATTAAAATAAGTATATAAATAAAAAAAATAAAATAAAATAAAAATAATAAAATAAAAATAAAAATAAAAATAAAAATTAAAATATAAATATAAATATAAATATAAATAAAAAAATATAAATAAAAAATATAAAAATATAAAAATATAAAAATATAAAAATATAAAAATATAAAAATATAAAAATATAAAAATATAAAAATATAAAAATATAAAAATATAAAAATATAAAAATATAAAAATATAAAAATATAAAAATATAAAAATATAAAAATATAAAAATATAAAAATATATTTAATAATGCCAACTGGTTAATAAATTAAAATATTAAATATATAAATTAATAAATAAAATAAAATAAATTTTTTGATTTGTTCAACTTACCATTTCCATACCAATTAAACGGAAATAATCATTATATTCATTAGAATTCAATATACCATCCCTATCCTTATCACATTTAATAAATATTTCTCTAGCAATACTTTTTAATTCACTAATAATATCATTACCATTCATAAACTGAATTTCATTAATTGATTTTTTAGGAACAGATTTTTGTTTTAAATCGGATTGAAGAGATAATTCTTTATTGACTTGCTCTTCACCATAGATATTAACTAAATAATTAAAAACGTCATCCTGATGTTCTAAAGATTCAATATAGAAAAATTTATAAAAACTACCTAAATCTATATTATTTCTTCCACTGAAGCATTGAAGTTTTTGTATATCAGATCTATTTGACTATAAATATTTTAATAAAAATTGCAAAATAAAAAAAAAAATAATAATAATAATAATAATAATAATAATAATAATATTTTAATATAAATATATAATTTGTTAAGTTTAATTTATAAATAATAATTTATAACGCTAATACTATTAATACTAATAATAATATTAATGATAATGGTTGACGAAAATAAAGATACTTACAAATACCATACCACAATAACGACTGAAATCCCAGAATTCATTAATACTTAATGTTTTATCTTTATCTTTATCAAATCTATAAAATATTTCTTCAACCATACTTTTTAATTCATCCTTAATATCATTTCCACTATTATTAATTAATTTATTATCTATTCTTGAACTACTGCTACTAGAATCATAATTACTACTTTTTTTGTCATTTGAATGATTAGTATTATTTCCAAAAAGTTTATCAAAATCAAACCCATCGTCATCATCCGAATCTTCTTTATCACTATTATCACTATTATTATCATTTGTATTTTTAATATTCGAACTTGGATTATAAGTACCACTTAATCTTTCAATTAAATGTTTTTCGCCATAAGCATACTTTAAACCACGAAGAACATCTTCTTTATCAGTCATAATTTGGAATTTATAGACACCATATAAATCATTCAAGGTTAAACCTTTGCCTTTACCTTCAACACCGAAACTTAAAAATACTAAAAGTAATCCAGATTCAGACATCTTTAAATTTAATAAATAAACAAATAATATATAAATAAATAAATAAATAATAAATAAATAAATAATAAATAAATAAATAAATAATAAATAAATAAATAATAAATAAATATAAATATAATTAAATAATTTAGTATATTGAATATATAGATTATAAAAATACATAAAAAAAAAATTTAATAATAATAATAAAAATAAAATTAACTTACTGGTTCTGTATCTAATAAACGGAAATAATCATTATATTCCCTAGCATTCAATTTTCCATCCTTATCCTTATCACATTTAATGAATAATTCCTTAACAATATCTTTTAAAGGTTGACAAATTTCATTTCCATCCATTAAAGGTATTTCATTTAGTGATTTTTTGGAATCATTGGTTTTGGATGAATTTGAATTTGTTTTATTGTTGGTATTATTATTATTATTTTTACTGGAGGTTGAATTATCTTTGGAACTGGTATTAGTAGGTTCATAATTACCACTTAATTTATCAATTAAATTATTTTCACCATAAGCATACTTTAAACCACGAAGGAAATCATCTTTATCAGTCATAATTTGGAATTTATATAAACCGTATAAATCCTTTAAACTTAAACCTTTACCTTTACCCTCAACTCCGAAACTTACAAATGTTAATTTTAAACCTGATTCTCCCATCTATTAATAAATAATAATAATATATACATTATTCATAAGAAAAAAATTGAATATATATTATATAAAAAAATACAAAGTATAAAATATAATAAAATATATTAGTAAATTTGTATATTAATAAATAAAAAAATAAAAAATAAAATAAAAAATAAAATAAAAATAAAAAAAAATAATAATAGTAATAGTAATAGTAATATTAAAAATAAATAAATAAATTAATATATTAATGTTTATATTATTATATTATGTAATATATATATATACAGGTTCAGTATCTAATAAAGAGAAATAATTATTAAATTCTTTTTCATTTAATAGGCCATCACCATCTTTATCACTTTTATTAAATAAATCTTTAGCAATATCCTTTAAAGGTTGACAAATTTCATCACCATCTATTAATGGAATTTCATTAAGAGACTTCTTAGGAGTATTAGATTTTGATAAATTGGTACTATTATTATTTGTTATTGAATCCTCACTTAAGCTAAGGATAGAATTATTATCATCAGGATGATAATTTCCAGTTAATCGATCAATCAAATTATCTTCACCAAAAGCATATTTTAAACCACGAAGAAGTTCTGCTTTATCCGTCATAATTTGGAATTTATAAACACCATATAAATCCTTTAAACTTAAACCTTTTCCTTTACCTTCAACACCAAAACTCAAAAACATTAAAGATAATCCAGTTTCTTCCATCTTTTTAATTAATAATATTATAAAAATGAAATAGAAATATTAATTATAATATATACAAATAAATAAATATGAATGTAAATATAAATATAAATATAAATATAAATATAAATATAAATATAAATATAAATATAAATATAAATATAAATATAAATATAAATATAAATATAAATATAAATATAAATATAAATATAAATATAAATATAAATATAAATATAAATATAAATATAAATATAAATATAAATATAAATATAGATATAAATATAAATATAAATATAAATATAAAAATTATATATTTATATTATTAAAAATAAAATTATATTAGTTTATTTGCTAATTTATTAATAAAAAAAAATTTTTTTTTTTTTTTTTTTGTATTATATATATTAAATTACTTACTGGTTCAGTATCTAATAAAGCGAAATAATCATTATATTCTTTACCATTCAAGATACCATCACCATCTTTATCACTTTTATCGAATAAATATTTAGCAATATCTTTTAATGGTTGACTAATTTCATTTCCATCCATTAAGGAAATTTCATTAAGTGATTTTCTAGGGACATTAGATTTATTGTTATTAACTTTAGTTTCTCTTCTGGTAGTATTATCATCAGGATGATAATTACCAGTTAATCTATCAATTAAATTATCTTCACCAAAAGCATATTTTAAACCACGAAGTAATTCTGCTTTATCTGTCATAATTTGGAATTTATAAACACCATATAAATCCTTTAAACTTAAACCTTTGCCTTTACCTTCAACACCAAAGCTCAAAAACATTAAAGATAATCCAGTTTCTTCCATCTTTTTAATTAATTATTTTATAAAAATGAAGTATAAATATTAATTACAATATTATAAGAAATAAATATAAATATAATATAAATATAAATATAAATATAAATATAAATATAAATATAAAAATTATATATTTATATTATTAAAAATAAAATTATATTAGTTTATTTGTTAATTTATTAATAAAAAAAATTTTTTTTTTTTTTTTTGTATTATATATATTAAATAACTTACAGGTTCAGTATCTAATAGTGCAAAATAATCATTATATTCTTTACCATTCAAGATTCCATCACCATCTTTATCACATTGATCGAATAAATTTTTAGCAATATCTTTTAATGGTTGACAAATTTCATTTCCATCCATTAAAGGTATTTCATCAAGTGATTTCTTAGGAACACTGGTACTTGAGCTACTACCAATATAAGTTCCACCAGTTTCACCAGTTAACTTTCTTAATACAGTTTCCTCACCAAAAACATAGTTTAAACTTCTTATTAATTCTTGTCTATCCACCATAGCTAAATACCTAATGAATCCATAAAAATCGTTTAAAGAAAGAGCTTTATGTTTACCTTCTGAACCAAAACAGGAAAACATAAAATTTACACCTTCTTCATCCATCTTTTATTCATAATTTATAATTTTTTATAAATGTATATATATATTTAACAAAAATAAAATAAAAATAAAAATAAAATAAAATTAATATATGATTTTTTTTTAAAAAAAAAAAAAAATAATAAAAATAAAAAATAAAAAAAAATAATTAAAATTAAAATAATAAAAGTTTTTTTTTAAAAAATAAATAATATAAAATAAATTAAATTAAAATTATTTTCTCTTTTTTCTTAAAAAAATTTCTTTTCAATTCCTTAAAAAAATAATAATAATAATTTAATAGTAATAATGAATTAAAATAAATAATATATATGTATATAATAAATTTCAAATTTTAAAATTTTGATATATTTATATACAACTTATATAATAAAAATTATAAATAAAAATATAATATATATATAAAAATAAATATAAATATTTACAGGATCCATATCAATTAAACGGAAATAATTATTATATTCTTTTGTATTTAATAAACCATCTTTATCCAAATCACATCTATGAAAGATTTCTTTTGCAAATTCTTTTAAACTGTCAGTAATTTCATTATCTTTAATTAAGAGAGAAGGGTCGTTAATAGAAATTCTTCTAGAGTTAGGTTTACTAGTATTATTCTTTTTATCAGAAATTCTTGAAGCAAGGGAACTTAAATGAGCAACATTTTTATCATATTTATGGTTTTGTTTTCTTTCATTATATAATTTTTGAGCAAGTAATTCAATTACTTTTTCAGTAGAAGGATTTAAAGACATTTTATAATATTATAATAATTATATTAATATTATATATTACTGTTTTATTAATATGATTTGTCTATCTTTACTTTCTATGATATTAAATTATATTGAAATTTAATTATTATAATTATTATTAATTTTGTTATTTATAATTATTAATTGAGTTATTTATTAAAGTCACAAATATATATATATATGTTTATGTGCTTATTTTATTTTTTTTATTTTTTTTTTTTTTAATTTTTTTTTAATTATTTTTATTATATAATTTCTATTATTTTTTTTATTATTGTTATCTTAAATTACTAATTTATATATATATATAAAAAGTATCATAGAAAATAAAATAAAAATAATAAAAAAAATAAAGATTTATTAGTTGCTATTAAATTAAAATAGTTAAATAGTACTAATAAATTATTATTTTTTTTTGTAATATTATTTTTTTTCTTTTATTGAGATTATTTAACTTTATATTCTTTTTTTTTGTTTCTAAACAAAAAAAAAAATAACAATAATAAAGAAAAGAAATAAACAAAAAAAAAAAGAATAATTTCAAAAGAAAAAAAGAAAAAGAAAAAAAAGTAGAAATAAAATTTCAAAATAAAAATTTTATTTTTTTTTTTTGTATTATTATTAAATTTTTTTTTTTATTTTTTATTTTTTAATTTTTCCTCTCCCTAAATTAAAAAAAAAATTTTTTTGAATGTGGTTAAGAATTGAAAAAAAATTTTTTTGAATGTGGTTAAGAAGTTTAATTAATTTATTCATATATTTATTTATTTATTTATTTATTTATTTATTTATTTATTTATTTATTTACTTACTTATTTTTTAATGTAGGACAAAGATAAAATTAAATAATTAATAAAGTTAAGTAAATAAATAATAATATAAAAAATAATATAAAAAAATTAATTATTATATAATTAAATATTCTGAATTACTTCATAAAATTAAATAATTATTTATTATTACTTACTATTTATTATTTATTATTCAATTATTTATTATTTATTATTTATTATTTATTATTTATTATTTATTAATTATTATTTATTATTTATTTTTTATTATTTAATATTTATTATTTATTATTTATTATTTATTATTTATTATTTAATATTTATTATTTATTATTTAATATTTATTATTCAATTATTTATTATTTATTATTTATTATTTAATTATTTATTATTTATTTTTATTCAATTATTTATTATTTATTTTTATTCAATTATATATTATTTATTATTTATTCAATTATTTATTATTTATTATTTATTTAATTATATATTATTTATTATTTATTCAATTATTTATTATTTATTTTTATTCAATTATTTATTATTTATTATTTATTCAATTATTTATTATCTATTTTTATTCAATTATATATTATTTATTATTTATTCAATTATTTATTATTTATTCAATTATTTATTATTTATTATTTATTTAATTATTTATTTATTTATTACTTATTAAATTCTTTTTTTTTTTTGATTAAGTATTACAAATCATTTTTTAACCAATAGAATTATTATATTAATATATAAATTAAAAAATATATATTATATTATATTTATTATATGTTTATTTTATTTATTTAATTATTTATTTTGTTTATTTATTATTTTTTTATTATTTATTTATTTATTTATTTATTATTTTTATTATTTATTTATTTATCTATTTATCTATTTATTTTATTTCATTTCTTAATGTATGTTTAATCAAATAATTTACTATATTTTAAAGTTTCCTTTATTTATTTAAATATCAATTTATTATTAATTAAGGTTTTATAATGCTTTTTTTTTTTAAATTTCTTTTACCGTAATATGAAAAGTAGATGTAACAATTTAATTTTAATATATTAAACAATATATTGAATTAAATATTAATTTATTCAAATGAATTGCATTGGTTAAATAGATTTTTAGTGTATAATAATAGCATGAAACAAGAATTAAATGTTGATGATTATAAAATATAATAGCAATAAATTTTAATAGGAACAATTAATATCATAACAAAATTAATAATTATAAATTAAAATATTAAATATATCAAAAAAATAAATAAATAAATAAATAAATAAATTAATAAATAATTTAACAAATAAATAAATAAATAAATAGATACACACATTATGGGTTACCCATCTACTATTAGTGCCTCAACAGTTATTACTGTCGGTTTGATGATATATGACATACCAATAAAGCATAGCTGCTCGCAAGACATCGTTTACACGTCTGCCCGACGCTGAATTTCTTTATGCATTCTTACATTCTTACATATATCGCCAATGCCAATGACCAAGAGCATCAGAATGGAAACCATTCACTCCCTCCCCCCTATCGACAAATGAAAAGATGCAATAAAACAAAGAATTACTTAAAAAAAAAAAAAAAAAAAAAAAAAAAAAAAAAAAAAAGAATTTTATATAGAAATAATATTATAAAAATTATGGAAAACAAGAATACTCTATAAGGCGTTAAACCGCTCGATGTTAAATGAGTTTTTACTATTAAGGATGATAGTATGGATAAAGCAAGATTAGTCGTCAGAGATTTTCGTCAAAAATAAAAGAATTTGATTATACCTGTACCTATTCTCCCACAATAGAAATGGATAGTTTTTTTTAGGAGTAACAATTGTTATTTCATCAATATATAGATGGGATTAATGTTAATCTAATCTAGATGAGAAAATTTTGTGATTAAATTCCAATCGGTGATAATAAGCATTTAGTAATGGAAAATCTGAAATTATTAAAAAGCGCTCTTTGTGGACTCAAACAAGCTGTGTAAGGCAGTTGTTTTTACAAAATCGCAGGTTTTCTTAAAAAAAAAAAAAAAAAAAAAAAAAAATTGGATTAATTTAATATCAATATAATACAGATAATTGCTAATTTGATAAATATTAAATTAATAATTTATATAATTTATGCTTATTAATAACACTTTATGTTGATGATATATTTAATTACAGGAGAGAATAAAGAAATTATCAAATTTTTTGTTACAAAGATAAAACATAAATACAAAGCCTCCATGGATAAAGTAGCGAACAAAATTATTGGAATTAATTAATATAGTTAAAACAAATAAAGGCTATGAAATTAATCCAAAGAATTATATTGGAAAAAAATGTTAACTAACAATATAATATAAGCAATATTAAAATAACTAGAACACCATGTATTAATGGAAAAATTCGAAGATAGAGAAAATTCTGAACATATTTAACAAATCTGATTATAAAAGATTGTTTATATATATCAGCATCAACAAAAAACAAGACCAGATAGAGTAATTTGTATTAAACCAAGCTGCAAGAAATTTCTGAGAATCCAATAGAAACTGATTTGAAGTGCAGGTATTCAAATATAAAAAAATACCTTAAAAGTACAAAAAAAAAAAAAAAAAGGGACTACAAAGGACTATTCAATCCATTAAAACAGAAAGAAAAACAAAAAAAAAAAAATTTTTTTTTTAAGAGCTTATTGAGATGCGGATTTTTTCGATTTGATGAAATTAAAAGACGATACACTTTCAGGATATATTTTTGTATTAGGAAATAGTTCAATATCATGGAAATAAATTACTCAGAAAAAAATAGCCTTATCAACCACATAAGAGGAATACTTAAGCTTAATAGAATGTTCAAAATAAGTTATATGGATATATATATATATATATAAAAAAAACAAAAATAAAACCAAAAACAAAAAAAAAAAAAAAAAAAAAAAAATTTCTTATTTTAAGTGTTATATTTAATAATAATAATAATAATAATAATAATAATAATAATATATTTTTTTTTTTATATAGAAGGAATTATTGCGAACTTTAATATTTATTTATTTATTTATTTATTTATTTATTTATTTATTTATTTATTTATTTATTTATTTATTTATTTATTTATTTATTTATTTATTTATTTATATATTAATTTATTGATTACATGACAAAAAAAAAAAATAAATAAAAACACAGAATTAATAAAATAAATAAATATTATTTGTCCAATTTGAGCATAATAATATTTAAAATAGTACTGTGAAATAAAAAAAAAAGTAATATTCAAAATTAAAGTGTATAAATAAAATTCAAAAAAAAAAAAAAAAAAAAAAAAAAAAAAAGGTCCCTTTGCAGCGAACCTCATTTCCTTATAGATTAGGGTTTGAATTGACGATCTGAAAGAAATTATGGTCTTCTCCTTCAGAGACACTAGCCCTGCTAGCCTTGTCTTAACTACAATTTTCAACGTTGACACTCCTTGGTTAGATTGCTCTTATACCATAGGAATAGTAACCGTTTGAACGAGTATTGGCCCTAATAAGTCATAATTTCTATAAAAAGAACTAGCAGATCACACCAAGAATGGTGTTTTTAAATATTCACGAAAAATGAATTAGTTCTTAAACAAAACCTCCCATTCCTTTTTTTTTTTTTTTTTTTTTTCTTTTAATTTAAATTAATAATGTCTGTATCTCTCCCACCAAGAAGGAAATCATATAATCGGTACCATGTCACTTATATATTTACACACTTTTTTTTTTTTTTTTTTTTAACGGCAGCAAACTTGTTTCATCTTTATTAATTAAATTTTTAATAAAATACATATAATAAAAAAGAAAAAAAAAAAAAGATAAAAAAATAAACAAAATAAAACACAAAAAGTATTCTAGTTTCATTTAATTAATATCTGTAAGACTTCACAAGGGTATTATTATACTGAAGTATAATAATTAATTTTGACTTCACAATGTTCATCATAATTTTAAGATACAAAATTATGATCTTCATTGGTTGCGCTAGCCCTGCTGGCCTGTCTTACTGTTTCTTCAGCATTAACGCTCTTGGTGTAGTAGTAGTAGTACGATTCGATTTGAACCTACTGAACAAAGATCATTGCTGGCCAATAGCAATAGGTATAATCGATTGAAGAAGTGCCGCAGTAACCACCAAGAATGGAGTAATGGAGTATCAGAATAAGCACCTGATTTCATCTGGCACTTAAATAGATCCTTCCATTCCCTTGTACTGTTATTAATACTTCGACCTCCAAAAAGGAAATTAAACACTTTTTTACACACACTAGAATCAACATACATATTATTTTCAATACTATTACTAACATTACTAATAATACTATTACTAATATTACTATTACTATTATTACTATTACTATTATTACTATTACTAATATTACTATAACTATTATTACTATTACTATTAATACTATTACTATTATTACTATTACTATTATTACTATTACTATTATTACTATTACTATTATTACTATTACTATTATTGCTATTACTATTATTACTATTACTATTATTACTATTACTATTATTACTATTGCTATTATCATTATTACTATTAACTATATCATTTGTTAGGTTGCCACGGTTAAAAGCATTATATAAAAAAAAATTTTATTATAAACTTTACTACGAATATGATTGAAAAAACGGACAATCAATTAACCAATGCCTTATCCATTGTTTATTACTTTTACAACAGGGACAAAAATTAGGACACATTTGATCTATTATTTTTGCAGCTTTGGCAATTCTAGCATCTAATCTATATTCGCTTCGTGCTCTCAATAGCCAATAGAAACCATATGAAAGATCAGGATATTCATAACAAAGTTTTATAAAATTTGATGTTTCTTCGAATCTGTTTTTGTCATAAAATTCAGCTTTAATAGAATTGATTTTCATATCTCTTTTCCAATAAAAATCCTTGATTTTATTATCGTTATTACCTCTGTTCTCTAGTTTACGTCTATGAGTTCTACTTTCTTTCGTCCACGTATATTTTCTAGATTTTGGAATATTACTAACTAAAATAGAAAATAATACAATTTGAATCTTTCCATTTATTAAAACATTTGACTTGAGACAAAGCACACTCTGCTGACAATGGAGGAATATTTAAATCTTTTGAAATAGAATATACATTAATAAAAGATTTGACTTTTTGTAAACCTGCAATCCATCTTAATCCTTTATTAATTAATTTCTGAGTATTATTTGTTCTCGATTTATTTGAACCAAGTAAAGGTGCAAAGTAAGAGACTTTACTAAGTACATAGGAGTTAATTATAATCTTCTTAAATGGAATAGGAATTTTGGAATTTGAAAGAAATTTATAACAAAAAAAGAGAGCTTTAGTAACTTTAGAGTTAAGTAATTTAATAATAGGGTTCAACGATAAACTTTTATCAAATGGTATACCTAAATAGATATAACATTTAGTTATTGGGATTGGTTGACCAGCAAGATAAAAAGTAGGATCTCTTTTTATTTTGAAAAAGAGGTGTGTCTGGTCGAATCACCATCGTTGCACACTTGCTAATATTCCAAAAATTCATCATATTAAATTTAGCCCATTCATTTACCTTCTTAACTATTTTTTTTTTAACTTAGTTCTTGACGATGTGCATAAAACAATATCATCTGCAAAGAGTCCATCACAACATCTAGATTCGCCTAAAGGAATTCCAAGGTCTGTAAAAATCATTAAAAATGACATTAATAAATAGATTGAAAAGAATTGGTGATTAGTTGGACAACCTTGTCTAACTCCTTTCATAATATTAAAAGATTCCGAATATTGATCATCAATTTTAACACTGGCTTTGGAAGTCAAAATATAGATTTTTTATAAATTGATAACATTCACCTCTAATACCTAAAGCATCTAATTTATATAAAATATTACCTATTGAAACAGAATCATATGCCTTTTTTTAAATCTAGAAAAGCAAGGTAAGTTTCTTTAGTATCATTTTTACGCCTTTGACAAATTTCTCGAATTGAAATAAACAAACTAACACATTCTTCTTTATTACGAAATCCAAATTGCTCTGGCCTAATAAAATTAATTTTAAGTCCAAATTCAGAAATTCTTTTGGAGATTATTTTCGCAATGAGTTTTATACCATTGTTAATCAGAGAGATACCATACCTCGATAATTGTCACAATCAGATAGATCATCTCCTTTTTTAGGAATAGATATAATACTTGCTTCATTCCATGAGCTAGGAAATTCTCCATTCCAAATTCTAGAATATATCTTTTGT
>JACVTC010000072.1:400000-450000 GCA_016946835.1 Neocallimastix lanati (nom. inval.) | reverse complement strand
AATTTGCCATATTAGACATGGTTGTTTCAAAACTTACTTCTGGTTTACTTAGGGTTGGATTTAAATTAATAATAGAATGATGATAAGAATTGGTTGAAGCTAAAATTTTTTTATTAAATGGATGAATTAATAAATGGTTAGAAGGAGAGGAAAAGGAGGAAGAAGAAGAATAAGAACTCTCCAAAAAGGATTCATCTGAAGAACAAGCACTAGAACAAGCACCAGAACTAAATCTAGAACTAGACCTAGATCCAGGAATATTCGTAGCACAACGATGACCTCTATAATCATCCTTTTGATAAAAATTTTCGAAAGAATCTTCAAATTCTTCTTTTCCGTCTTCATCTCCATCTTGATTTCGTAAAGTTTTGGAAGAAGCCAAATTTTCTCTATCATTTACATTCTTAGACTTTTCTTTCTCATCATTACAATTAAGTTGATCCTTAGAATTTATTTTATTCTCTAGAGGAGGAACTTTGGTATTCAAATTCATTTCTTCCTTTCTGAGATTTTCATTTTCTTCTAATGGTTTTCCTAAGCTACCATCCTGTTCACTTTTAAATATAGAAGCCATTTCATTTGTGCTAATATTTAAATCTTGTGAAGGTACTGTATTAAAAGAATTTTTATTACTTTCCATGGCTAGTGTAAGATTAGAAGGTGGGGTTGCATTTATTATTTTATTTTCTGAAGAAGAATTAGAAGAAGTAGTTGTTATATCAACATTATTAATAAAAGTATTAGATGTTGTGGTATCTGTGATATCTGTGATATCTGTGGAATTCATTGTATTTGCGTTATTAATGGTATTGGTAGCTGTAGCTATAGATGTAGAAGTGGTAGAGGTAGAGGTAGAGGTAGCGGTATCAAGTGTAGTAGTTGTATCAAGTGTAGTGGTTGTATCGGGAGTGATAGAAGAAGAAGGATGATATTCTTCCTCTACAAATTTTCTTATTTCTGGATCAATATCAACCTCTTGGGCTAACCTTTCCATTTCTCTTTCATACGTTTGAAGTAATTCTGCTTTGAAACCAAGATAATCTGCTAGGATTAAACAGGTATCATCACAATTTCCTAAGACAGCTACATCACGATTAATGGTTACTTCCAGCTCCTCAGGATCATTAAAAATTTCAAAATGATCTAAACTATAGGCAGAACTACTACGACGACTAAGGGGTTTATCTCCTTCAAATCCATTGACCATAGTTTTATTAATTAAAAGACGTGGAACGTTAGGTGCAACTTCGGTTGCTAATCTTGATAATGGTTCCACCTTTAAAGAGGTCCCCATCACCATTAATAAATCACATTTAGGAAAATCCTCCTTGGCGCATAATGAAACTTTATCTGGAACAGTTTCACCAAAAAAGGAAATTGAGGGTTTCACTAAGCCACCACAACGTTCACAACGAGGAATGACAAATTTACTTTTCGTTGGGAAAAGACGGGTATAAAGCCATTTATAATCATAGGTTTTTTTACAACCTGGTTTATCCTTAGTTCCTACACAGTAAGCAGAATTGAAGGAACCATGCGCTTCCACAATTTTTTCATCAGATATCCCACATATTCTTTCCAAGCCATCAATATTTTGGGTATAGTCACGAAGTAATAAGTTTCTATTTTGTAATTCCTTGATGAAATAATGCGTAATGGTAGGTTTATAATAACCAGGATAGAATTGACGGGCCATATGATAGAACGGTTCCGGATTAACCTTAAAATATTCCAAGGTAAAAATGGCTTCTGGATAAGGAAGATTATATTTTTGAAGATTGGAATAGAGGCCAGTTTTAGGTGAACGAAAATCTGGAATGCCTGCGTTGGTAGAAATACCAGCACCAGATAATATAATAATATTTTTGGCCCTACCACTCTTTATATAATCTGCAATGCCTTTCAACGTAGGTTCCTTTAAAATTTCTTTATTTAGTTCCTCTATACCAAAGACATCATCCACATGAAGATTAAATAATGAAGAAAGGGCTCCTACACCATACTTAAATACTGTAGAAAAGGATCCCTTAATAGGTCTGGAGAGATACTTACGACGAAAACTACGAACTTTTCTAGCTCCATTAGCTAATTGAATTCTTTTAAATTTTTTTGATCTAGATTTCATTTTTAGTGAATTGATTCGACCATTACCTTGTGGTTCATTTTCTTTTCCATTATTTTTTCTTTCCATTTCTTCCTCTTCATCTTCATCTTCATAACTACTCACACTGGAAGCTTCCAATGAATTATATTTACTATATGTACTATATTCATTATATTCAACATCTGAAGTTAAAGATTCAAAACTTTCATAACTCGTTCCATCCGATATACCTTCCTCATCCTCTTCATCATCATTATCAATTTTTACAATTTTAACTACATCATTGGAATTCTCCTCATCTTTCTTTGATGATATGGTGAAAAAAGTTGTTACATCATCTTTTACTGAATCTGCAGAGAATTCCATTGATTCGGGTTCCGTTGTTAATAACATTTTACTTTGATCTTTAATTATTTTAGATTTATAATTATTTCTACGGAGGGATTCTTTTCTTTGAGAAAGAACTTCCTCAACTTGAGAGTTAGTATCCTTAAAACTGTCTCCATTATTATTATTTCCATTTTCTTTGTATAATTTTAGTACACTATTTTTACGAGAACTTTTTGATCTCTTCTTTTTTTTATGAGTTGATTTTCTTTTAAGAAGAGGATTGATGATGACTTCTTTTTCACTAGGTAAAAAAAGAGAAGATGGTTGCGCATTATAATTTGAGGGTTTACGAATTGATGATATTAAATTTCTAATTTCCTTTTTGGAACTATCTAACTCAGCAAGATTAGAGGGAAAGGAATTCATACTGACTGGATAATTAATATTTGATTTATATTTATTTGATTTATTTTTATCGGACCCTTCTCTTATAGCATCTGCACTTTTATATTTATGGAGAGCTTTAAGTTCTGCTGAATTATAGTGAATTGATTTTTTTCTTGAAGTTGAATTTACTTTTTCTCTCATTGAATTAGCTCTAAAGGTCTTATTGTTTAAACTTAATAAAGGTGAATAATAATTTTCTTTTGTGTCCATTTTACATTAATATAATATTTAAACAATTAAAAAAAAAAAAAATTTTTTTTTATTCTTTATAAAATATAATAGATTTATAAATGTCAATTATTTACTATAATTTAATTTTAAATAAATTAACTTTTTTATTTATTGATTATTAAAATAGTATTATTCTTTGATTATTACTTTTTACTATAAAATAGTGAAATTTATATATAAAAAAAATTAATTATTAGTAAAATAAATTAAAAAATTTAATTTGAATAATTAATAATTATTTATGACTATTCAACTATAAAATATTTTTACCTTTTTTGTTTTATATAAATATATATATATATATATAAATGAATAACTTTTCAATAATTAATTTTACTGAAATATCCTGCTCTATGTTGAAACATCAATAAGTAATGTAAATTTTTTTTTTTTTTTTTTTTTTTTTTTTTAGATAATTTAAAATTTATATATTATAAAATGGTTCTATATATTTTGAATTAAGAATTAAATAATATTTTTTCAAAATCAAAAAAAAAAAAAAAAAAAAAAAAAATTATTATGTCTTTTTAAACCAATAACTAATATTATATTATTGTTTATTGAATAATTTCTATGAATAAAAAATTATATAAAGTAAAAAATTATAAATTTTATGTTATATAATAATAATATATATATTTTTTCATTATAAATTATCTATACCTTTTATATATTTACAAATATTGAATATTAAATTTTATTGTTTAATTCTTTTATTTTATTAATTTGACAACCAAAAAAAAAAAAAAAAGGAGCGACAACTGAGCCAAAATTCAATTTATTTTCTATATTTTCAATTTTTTTTATTTTATTTTATTTTTTTTTTTTGTTTGTTTTTTTGTTTCTGTTTTATTTGTACAAATAGGTTTTTGTAACAGTTACTTCTGTTTTTCAACAATTATATTTATATATATGTATATATATGTATATATTTTAGTTTTTTTTTTTATTTTTATTTTTATTTTTGTTAAAGTGAATAGCAATAACTATAAAATTGATATATATAATTCTTTTTTTCTTAAAAATATATTAACTTTTTTTTTTATATTATCATTATTATTTTCAATATATAAAAATTTATGTATTGAATTTTAAATTTTATATAGTGTATTTTTATTTTATTATTATATTAAAACTATTATGAAAAATTTTACTACTACTTTTGATTAAATTATTAAATTATCAGTATAGAGAATAATTTGCATAAATTAAAATATTGGTATTAAATCGAGTTTTTCTATATGTTTAATAATAATAACAAAAGTAATGTAGAAATATATATATATAATATACTAAACAATATTACAATATATAAATAATTTTTTCAAAAAATATAAAAAAGAAAGAGAGAAAAAAAAAAAAGTTATTAATTATTATATATATATTTATAGTTTTTTTAATAAATAAAAAATATATATATAAAAATTTATAAATTTTTATTTTTTATCAAATTTCATTTCACATAATAAAAAAATGTAAATATTAACATTTTTTATAATTATTTTCATTAAACAATAATCTATGATATATCATACTTTTATCAACGTAATAAATATAGTATTGATAATTTAGAATACTTTATATATATATAACAAATAGTACTAATAATAAAATTAGGGGTATTACAATTATTTTTTGTTTATTCCAATAAACTATAATATATCTTGTGGGAATATTGTATTTATAATATTATTTATAATAAAAAAAAATATCTTTTTTTTGTCGAAAGGTATAAACATTTTTTTTTTATTTGTTAATAAAAAAAAATATTGATTATTATTAAATAGTATTATATTTTATAAAGAATATAAAATTTATCAATATATCAATAAATCAATTGCATTAATTTGATAATAAAAAAATATATTTCGATTAATAATAGAAAAATATTTATTAACTACACAATTAATTTACTAATAAATCAATATTTTCATTTTTTTTTTAAAAAAAAAAAAAAAAAAAAAAAAAAAATTAAAATAGGTATGAAAAAAAAAAAAAAAATAAAATAAAATAAAATAAAATAAAAATAAAAAAAATTAAAAGTATTTTAAAAAAAAAAAAATAAATAAATAACTTTTTATGGTGAATTGTATAAAAAAAATTTTTCTATAGTTATTATTATTTATTTATATAATTACTATATATTTATTAACTTTATTATTTATTTATTCATTTACTTTATTTGTATTTTAATGTAATAATTATATATAATTTTTATTAAATCATAAATTTTTATTATTTCATTACTTTAATTTTCTTTTTCATCATTACTTGACTGCTTTTCACCATAGAATTATTATTTATGACCATGATTAATTGTAAAATTTTATTATTATTTTATAACTTATAATTACTATTCTAATAATTAATAGTTATTATTTTATAACTTACAATTACTATTCTAATAATTAATAGTTATTATTTTATAACTTATAATTACTATTTTAATAATTAGTAGTTGTTATTTTATAACTTATAATTACTATTTTAATAATTAGTAGTTATTATAACTTTTAATTATTATTTTATAATTAATAATTTATATAATTTACTATTCTAATAATTTACTTAATTATTTTATCTAATAGTCAATAATTAATAGTTATTATTCTATAATTTCTATAATTATTTAAATTTTATATAATTTATTATTTAAAATTTTTATAGTTTTTTTTTTTATTAATAAATAAAATTTGAAGCGATTAAAAATGAAATATTCCATTTTATTGTTATATATGTCTAATTTATTATTAATATATATCTCAATGAATTAAAACAATCCACACAATATATTTTATTATATATTTCAATTTAAACATAATATACAAATTTCTAAATATTTTGGATCAAATTGAAAATAGAAACAACAATAAAAGAAATTATATAAAATATAAAATATAACTTTTATTATATTATTATAAAACTAATGGAATAATGATTAACCTTTAAGCGTATAATACTAATTCATTATTGATTATTAATTATTGATTATTGATTATTGATTATTAATTATTGATTATTTTTATACTTAAGTTTAAAGCAGATATCTGTAAAAAAAATTTAGCTATTCACTCTGGTGATTTATTAATATATATCTTTTTCTTTTTTATACCTTTTTCTTTTTCTTATTTTTTTTTAATAAAAGTTATCAAACGAGGGACCTTTAAATTCATTATTATCTAATATTTTATATTAGTATTAATAAATTAAAATATTATATATATAGAAATAAATAGAGAAAAACAACGACATTCACATAAATCAATAATTGAAAATTCAATTTTTAACAATAATCATAATCACTTTAGATCATTCAACAACTTAAAGTTTGATGAAATCATGCTTTTGCTTAAATTACATTTTAAATACCTTTCCGCTTCTTCTCTTCTTCTTTCGAATGTCATGCCTAAAGTCATGCCTAAAAAGTTTAAAATTTTCTGATTTTAAGTAGAAAACAAATTAAAAATTTAAAGTATATAAAATAATAATATTATAAATTATATACTATATATATTATATTATATTACGTATATTATATATTATATATTATATATTATATATTATATATTATATATTATATATTATATATTATATATTATATATTATATATTATATATTATATATTATATATTATATATTATATTACATATATTATTTATTATTTAATATTTATTATATATTATATATTGTATATTATATATATTTTATATTTTATAAATCATATTTTTTTATTTTATTTTTTTTTAAAAATTTCATTTAACCATCCATTAAATATTATACCATTTTATTGAAAATATATTGTTCTATTATAACAATATATAATAAATAATATATTATGAATACATTTATTTCAAATTTTAGATTTAAAAATTTCTCAATTTTTGGGGAAACTTTATTTAATAATAAAATTTTGAAAAACATGTTTTTTTAGTTTTAATCAATACTTATATATATTAGAATATATTAATAATATTTAGTTAATTATTAAATTGGATTGTATAATTTTATCACTTCTTTTAAATATAAGCCTCAATCTTCTTTTTATAATTTATTTATTTATTATTTATTTATTTATTATATATTTATTTATTTATTGTTTATTTATTTATTTATTATATATTTATTTATTTATTGTTTATTTATTTATTTATTTATTTATTTATTTAATGTTTAAAAAGTATCCAACAATATGATTTCTTTTTTTTTTTTTTTTTATTGTTGTTGTTATATTGTTATGTTGTTCCATTTTTTAACTTAATAAGTAATTCTTAATTTATTAAATTTTGAACAAAAAATAAACCCTAAATTATTTCATTTATTAAATATATTAATTATAAAAACATGGAGCTGTATATTATTAAAAATTAAAGAAAAAAAAAATAAAAAAAAATGAATCAATAATTAAATAATTGAACAATAAATAATTAAAATAATTTGAATAATAATAAATAATTGAATAATAAATAATAAATAATAAAAAGAGTATTTATTAATAAATAATAAATATAATAAATAATTAATTAATTAAATAATAAACAATAAATAATAAATAAATAATTAATTAAATAATAAATAATAAATAATAAATAATAAAATAAAATAATTTTTAATAATTTTGTTGTTGAAATAAAAAAAAAACATAAAAAAAAATACATCATTTTTATTTTTTTATTTTTTTATCTTTAATATATAATAAAAAAAAAATTAGGCTATGTACATATCACTGAAATCTTTTTTATCCAAATTTTATTTAATTTATTTTTATGGCATATTATTTTGGTTTGAATTTTAGTTATTATAAGTAATAGGATGCAGCATGCAAAATGTAGAATGTAAAATGCAAAATGTAAAATGCAAAATGAATAATATTAAATGGAATGAAAAATATATTATAATCATAAAAATTAATAATAGTTAAATTGTATTAGAATTATTGATAACTAATAAGCTTTAATCTTAATAAATATGAAAAAAAATAAATAAATAGTATTTATTAGTAAAAATATATTTAACACGTAAGATCATTATCATCAGAAATAATTTTAAAAAAAAATTATATTTAAGTTAAATTTATATAATTAATAATAATTATAAATTATTATTAATTACTATCAAAAAAATATTTTATTCTCTTTTATTCATTTTTTTTTTTTGTCTTTTTTCTTTTGTTTTTTTGTTAAAAAGATTTTTTTAAAATTTTTCTCTCTTTTTTTAGTTAAAATTAAATATTTCCTATTTTGGATAAAATTGACTTTTTTAAAAAAAACGTTTTTTTATAAAATTTTAAAAATTATAAAAGATTTTTTTATATCAAATAATTTAATATATTTAAATATATAAATTAATTTAATATTAATTTATTTAAATAAAATATATGATTTATTATTTATTATTTATTAATTATTATTTATTATTTATTAATTATTATTTATTATTTATTATTTATTATTTATAATTTATTATTTATTATTTATTAATTATTATTTATTATTTATTATTTATTATTTAATTATTTATTATTTATTATTTATTATTTATTATTTATTATTTATTATTTATTATTTATTATTTATTATTTATTATTTATTATTTATTATTTACTATTTATTATTTATTATTTATTAATTATTATTTATTATTTATTATTTATTATTTATAATTTATTATTTATTATTTATTATTTATTATTTATTATTTATTATTTATTATTTATTATTTATTATTTAATTATTTATTATTTATTATTCAATTATTTATTATTTATTATTTATTATTTATTATTTATTATTTATTATTTATTATTTATTATTTATTATTTATTATTTATTATTAATTATTTATTATTTATTATTTATTATTTATTATTTATTATTTATTATTTATTATTTATTATTTATTATTTATTATTTATTATTTATTATTTATTATTTATTATTTATTATTTATTATTTATTATTTATTATTTATTATTTATTATTTAATTATTTATTATTTATTATTTATTATTTATTATTTATTATTTATTATTTATTATTTATTATTTATTATTTATTATTTATTATTTACTATTTATTATTTATTATTTATTAATTATTATTTATTATTTATTATTTATTATTTATAATTTATTATTTATTATTTATTATTTATTATTTATTATTTATTATTTATTATTTATTATTTATTATTCAATTATTTATTATTTATTATTCAATTATTTATTATTCAATTATTTATTTTATTTATTATCATTAATATATTCTCTTTAAATATAATTAAAATATGATGTGAATATTTAATAATAATTAAAAAAAAAAAAGATGATGTGATAAAATTAAAATAAAGATAATTTTTCGAATATAAATATACTTTATAAATTATTGCAATATGAAATTTTTTTAAATCTTTTAATCCGTTTTATTCATATTTCATTGAATGAATGGAATAATTCTGGATCAAATATAAATAGTTTGATAATATTATCTAACATTTATTTAAAGTATTTATTATCAATTATTTATTTATAAAAGTATAGATTGTTAGTTTATATAACATTTTACATAATCATCCTAATTAAGTTTAAACATAAATTTATATTTAATATTTAATATATATATATATTTTTTTTAATTATTATTTTCATGATTTATGACAATATGTATTAATGTAAAATAAATAAATATAAAATATATCATATAAATAAAATAAATACCATATAAAAATAAATAAATATAAATATATCATATAAATAAATACCAATATAAAAAATAAATAAATATAAATATATCATATAAATAAATACCAATATAAAAAATAAATAAATGTAAATATATTATATAAATAAAAACAATATAAAAATAAATAAATAAAAATATATTATATAAATAAATACAAAAGAAAAATAAATATATATATATTATATAAATAAATACCTATATAAAAATAAATAAATGTAAAATATAGCATATAAATAATAAAATATATATATTTGTATTATTTAATAATAAAAGTTTTTTTAAGTATGATTAACATATGAAATTTTTAAAATAAATAAAAAAAAAAAAAAAAGAAAAAGAAAAAAAATTTTTTTATTTTTTCCCAATTAAATTAAAAAGGGAAACCTTTTTTTTTCTTTAATTAAAAAAATAATTTACGCTTATAAACTAAATCAATTTCAATATAATAAAAAAAAAAAAAAAAGAAAGAATCAATCAATCAATCAATCAATAAAAATAAGAATGAAAATAATAAAATGAAAATAATAAAACAAATATATAATAAAATAAATAAATAAAGAATAAATAAAAAAAACATATCTATTTTTTCCTTTTTTTTACTGTGGAAGTTTTTTTTTTTATATTTTCTTTTCATTAATAAAAGAAAAGCATAATATTAACAATAATAATAATAATAACAATCATATAAATATATATTATATATTGATTGATTGATTAATAAACATTTTTTAAGAAAAAAAAATAAAAATAAAAAAAAATATTCAAAACTGTTCTTTTCTGACTTTAACTAAAACAAAAAAATATAATATAAATTAATATTATTTTTATAAATAAAAAAATATTGAATCCTTTTTTCTCTAGTTATGATTGATATAAATTTTTATTATTATTTATTATAATTATTGTTATATACACATATTAAATTATATATATTATAATTATATATGTATTTATCTATATCATCATGATTATAATATCAAATTAATAATAATAATAATAATAAATGAAATTAAAGTTATTACATGCCTTTTATTTTTATTTTTATTTTTTTTTTATTTTTATTTTAATATTAGAAATGACATTAAAAAGATGGAAATAATCAAGAGTATGCAGGATTTATTTAATAAATAATTACATAAATAAATGATCAAGTAATAGTATAAAAAAAATAAGTACTTTAAATTATTAAAGGATAATAGAATTACTTTAAATAATTTATTGAAAGATTTATAACCATATTAATGATAAATAATGATGATAAGAATGAGGATAATATAATTTTAAGAATAATACTATTTAAATTAAATTGCTACTATTATTTATTATTTATTAATTATTATTATTTAAATTTTTGTTTATTATTTATTATTTATTATTTATTATTTATTATTTATTATTTATTATTTATTATTCCATTATTTATTATTCCATTATTATTTATTATTTATTATTTATTATTCCATTATTTATTATTTATTATTTATTATTCCATTATTTATTATTTATTATTTATTATTATTTATTATTTATTATTTATTATTTATTATTTATTATTTATTATTTATTATTTATTATTTATTATTCCATTATTTATTATTTATTATTCCATTATTATTTATTATTTATTATTTATTATTCCATTATTTATTATTTATTATTTATTATTATTTATTATTTATTATTTATTATTTATTATTATTTATTATTTATTATTTATTATTTATTATTTATTATTTATTATTTATTATTTATTATTCCATTATTTATTATTTACTAATAAATACTCTTTTTATTATTTATTATTTATTATTTATTATTTATTATTTATTATTTATTATTTATTATTTATTATTTATTATTTATTATTTAATTATTTATTATTTACTAATAAATACTCTTTTTATTATTTATTATTTATTATTTATTATTTATTATTTATTATTTATTATTTATTATTTATTATTTATTATTTATTATTTAATTATTTATTATTTACTAATAAATACTCTTTTTATTATTTATTATTTATTATTTATTATTTATTATTTATTATTTATTATTTACTAATAAATACTCTTTTTATTATTTATTATTTATTATTTATTATTTATTATTTATTATTTATTATTTATTATTTATTATTTATTATTTACTAATAAATACTCTTTTTATTATTTATTATTTATTATTTATTATTTATTATATATTATTTTTTTTATCAAGTTTAAAAAAAAAAAAAAAAAAAAAAACCCTCTTTAATTTTATAATGATAAAAATTAATGATATTATTATTATTAATTTTTATCATTATAAAATTAAAGAGGGTTTTTTTTAATATTTTTATGATTTTGCCTTGATAAAAAAAAAAAATAATAATAATAATAATAATAATAATAATAATAAAATTATTGTTATTAAAATATATATATAAAACAATTTATAAGTTAACTTTTATTTTTTTTTCTTTCTCTTTCTCATTTTCATTTTCATTTTCATTTTTATCTTTTTATCTTTATATTTTTTTTATCATTTTTATTTATTTTATTTTATTTTATTTTATTTTATTTTATTTTATTTTATTTTATTTTATTTTATTTTATTTTATTTTATTTTATTTTATTTTATTTTATTTTATTTTATTTTATTTTATTTTATTTTATTTTATTTTATTTTATTTTATTTTATTTTATTTTATTTTATTTTATTTTATTTTATTTTATTTTATTTTATTTTATTTTATTTTATTTTATTTTATTTTATTTTATTTTATTTTATTTTATTTTATTTTATTTTATTTTATTTTATTTTATTTTATTTTATTTTATTTTATTTTATTTTATTTTATTTTATTTTATTTTATTTTATTTTATTTTATATATTTTTCTTTTCTTTTCTCAAAAAAAAAAAAAAATAATAAAAAAATTATGTTTTTTAGATGCTTTAATCAAAAAGATGAAATTTTAAATATATAAAAAAAAATTTTTTTATATTTAAGAGTAGAATTAAATAATAATATATATATTTTATTATAGTACAGATAGAATAAAATATAATTAAAAAAAAATATTATATATATGATATTTATGCTTGACTAAAACACTTTTTTTTTTTTTTTTTTTTTTTTAAATGATAATATGATATAATTTTATTTAATAAAATTTTTATCCTAAGGTCTTATTCTTAGAAATAATTATTCTTTATTTATTTTTTTATTATAAATTGTAAAGTTTTTATTATTATAAATTGTAAAGTTTTTATTATTATAAATTGTAAAGTTTTTATTATTAAAAAGTTGTAAACTTTTTATTATATAATGACATTACAAAAAAAATTTTTAAAAATATTTTAATCTATATATTATATATATATTGTATATTTATTTGTAATATAATTATAATTTGAGTAAAATCTAACATTTCATTAAATATTATGGTTCCTGATAATATCAAAATTTTAAAGTTTTCTTTAACTAGTTTTTTTCCTTGAAATTTAGGACATAAAAACTAATGGGATTTGATACAACCATGGAGGAATATTATTTGCATATGAATTAAGGTTAGAGTAAACTGTGATATTTTTTATTTTATTTTATTTTTTTTTTATTTTTTTTTTTTTTTTATTAAAATGGATTATTCTCTTTCATTCACAATAAAGGAAATTTTTGGACTTATACTAAGATTATATTAGGTCAAGTACAAGTACAATTAACAAATTATTTGGTTCTTCATTGATCTCATGGGGGACTGTTTCCTTTCCAAAAAAAAAAATTGTTCAAGGAGATTGATGTTAGGACACCAGGTTTGTAAGTAATAAACAGTTGAAGTAAAAAAAAATTCTTATTTATATTAGACTTGCCTTTGAATTCTGTTAAAAATTTCAAATATCTATATATCAATTTTTGTGATTGCATAATATTTAATCAGTTAGTGCAATTATTACTATTATTATAAATTTATATTTATAATATTATTTATTATTTATTAATAAATACTCTTTTATACTTAATCTTATTTATTATTTATATATTTATTTTTTATTTATTGTTTATTATTTATTTATTATTTACTATTTAATATTTATTATTCAATTATTTATTATTTAATTATTTAATTAAAATTTTAAATTTTAAATTTTTATGACTTTAATTTAAAAAAAAAAATAATTATTTCCAAATTTTTAAATTTTTATTAAAATTTTTATTTATTTATATCTTATATAATTTATGTAAAAAAAAAAAAAAAATAAAAAAAATAAAATTCAAATAAATTACAGTATTATTTATTTATTTATTTATTTATTTATTTATTTAAAAACGTTATCACATAAAAAATAGCAATTAATAATAAATATATAAGTTCAAAATGAATTTTCAAAAAAGATTGAAGAAATATAAATGAATCTATTATGGAGAAGTCAAATAAAAAGTTAAAAATTGATTCAAATATGAAGGCTGCTGTTGACAAAAACATTAATATACTAAATAATTTATCAAATAATAGAAATAGAAACAAGAAAGATACTCTATTGAAACTATATAATAATGATAGACTTACTCCAGAAAGGTTAAAATATTTAATAGAAAATAAAATTGATGATTTGTATATATCTTCTTCCCTTATAAAAAGATTAATAAATGATGATAAAACTAAATTACTGGATATTATTTTTTATAATTTAAAGTTTTACAATAACGATTTTATTAAATGGTTACTTTTTCAATATAAAAATAAAACATTCGTTCCTACAACGAATTTAAAACAAATTATTACAAATGAAAAATTTAAGATTATAGCCGATGACACCAATAATAATAATAATAATAATAATAATAATAATAATAATAATAATAATAATAATAATAATAATAATGAAAATAATGTAAGGTTTGAAAATTCTAGTACCACATATTTAAATAAAGCAATTAGAAATGGAAATAAGGATTTAGTAGAATATTTAGTAGAACATGGAACGAATATAAATAAAGAAAATAGGTGGAAAGGTGAAATACCATTATATATTTCATGTTCCAGTAAAAAAAATAAGGATTTCGTAAGATATTTAGTAGAACATGGAGCAGATATAAATAAAGAAAATTATGAACTGGAAACTCCGCTATTTAATGCCTGTAAAAATGGAAATGAAAATATAGTAAAATATTTAGCTGAACATGGAGCAATTTTAGATAAAGAAAATAGGAATGGGGAAACACCTTTATTTAATGCATGTTCGAATGGAAATGAAAGTATAGTAAAATATTTGATTGAACATGGGACAAATATTAATAAAGAAAATTATGAACGTAAAACACCATTATTTAATGCCTGTCAAAAGGGAAATGAAAACATAGTAAAATATTTAGTTGAACATGGAGCTGATGTAAATAGAGAAAATTGGAATGGTGAAACACCATTATTTAATGCCTGTTCAAATGAAAATAAAAATGAAAATATAGTAAAATATTTAATAAGACATGGAGTAAATGTAAATAAAGAAAATTTTAAACGGGATACCCCATTAATTCATGCTTGTAAAAACGAAAATGAAAGTGTAGTAGAGTATTTAGTTGAACATGGAGCAGATATCAATAAAGAAAATAGAAATGGTGAAACCCCTTTATTTTTTGTTTGTAAAAATGGAAATGAAAATATAGTAAAATATTTGGTGGAACATGGTGCAGATGTGAATAAAGAAAATAGAAGTGGTGAAACGTCATTTTTTTTTGTATGCGAAAATGGAAATAAAGGTTTAGTAAGATATTTAGTGGAACATGGAGTAGACATAAATAAAGAAAATTATGAGCGTGAAACGCCATTATTTAATGCATGCAAAAATGGAAACGAAAGTATTATGAAATATTTAGTTGAACATGGAGCAGATATAAATAAAGAAAATAATAATAAGGAAACTCCATTATTTAATGCATGTCTTGATGGAAATGAAAATATAGTAAGATATTTAGTTGAACATGGAGCAGATGTGAATAAAGAAAATTGGAATGATGAAACACCATTATTTAACGCTTGTTTTAATAGAAGTGAAAATATAGTAAAATATTTGGTGGAACATGGAGCAGATATGAATAAAGAAAATAAAAATGATGAAATATCATTATTTAACGCTTGTCTTAATGGAAATGGAAATATAGTAAAATATCTAGTAGAACATGGGGCGGATGTAAATAAGGAAAGTGAATACGGTGAAACGCCATTAATTTTAGCATGGAAAAATGGATATGACAGTATCATAAACTATTTGATTGAATATGGAGCAGATGTAAATAAAGAAAATGAGGATGGTGAAACATTATTATCATGGGCATGGCAAAACGGAGCTAAGAATAAAAATATGTTTAAATATTTAGTTGAACATGGGGCAGATATAAATAAAGAATATAAAGATGGCGAAACCCCATTATTTCATGCCTACAGAAGTGGAAATAAAGATTTAGTAAAGTATTTAATTAAACATGGAGCAGATATTAATAAGGAAAATTGGAATGGTGAAACCTTATTATTATGGGCGTGGCGTGATGGAAAGATAACTATGGTTAAATATTTATTGGAACATGGAGCAGGTATTAATGAAAAAATTATAGAAAATGAAAAACTACTGTCATGGCTATGGCAAAATGGGAATAAAAATATGTATAAATATTTAGTGGATCAAGGAGTAGATATTAATAAAGAGGACAGGAATGGTGAGACACCGTTATTCTATGCCTGTCATATTGGAAATAGAGATTTAGTAAGATATTTAGTTGAAAATGGAGTCGATATAAATATAGAAAATTGTTATGGAAATACGCCCCTATTTTATGCATGTAAAAATAGAGATGAAGAAATCATAAAATATTTAGTTAAATATGGAGCCGATATAAATAAGGGAGACCAGAATGGTGAAACCCCATTATTTGAAGCCTGTAAAAATGGAAATAAAGATTTAGTAGCGTATTTAGTGAACTATGGAGCCAATATAAATAAAGAAAATTGGAATGGAGAAACCCCGTTATATTATGCCTGCATGAAAGGGAATAAAGATTTAATAAAATATTTAGTTGAACATGGAGCAGATATTAATAAAGATATCACCAAGGGTGAAACCCTATTATCATGGGCATGGCTAAATGAAACAAATAACGATAAAACACTATTTAAATATTGTGTGGAACATGGAGCCGATTTAAACAGAGAAAATGAGGATGGCGAAACTTTCTTATTTGATGCCTGTCGCGTTAGAAATAAAGAGTTAGTGAAGCTGTTGGTTGAACACGGAGCCGATATAAATCACGAAAATTGGTTTGGATATTCACCTTTATCTTATGCCTGTCGAAATGGAGATAAAGCTATTGTAAAATATTTAGTTGAACATGACGCTGATGTAAATCAAGAGGATATTGAAGATGAAACACCATTATTTTACGCCTGTCAACATGGCGATGAAGCGATCGTAAAATATTTAGTGGAACATGGGGCAAATATAAATAAGCAAAATACGGAAGGTGCAATGCCAATATATTTTGCTTATCAGAATGGTCACATGAACATAGTAAAATATTTAAGGGAGCATGGAGCCAATCTGAATGAAGTCGGGAGGAATGGGGAAACCTCACTAATCCATGCCTGTCGTTTTAATAATAATTTTAATAATAATAATAATAATAATAATAATAATAATAATAATAATAATAATAATAATAATAATAATAATAATAATAATAATAATAATAATAATAATAATAATAATAATAATAATAATAATAATGATAATGATAATGATAATGATAATGGACATCTCATAAAATATTTAGTAGAACATGGTGCAGATATTAACGGGGAAGATGAGAGCGGTAGAACCGCACTGTTTTATTCATGCGAAAATGGAAATGAAGATTTGGTAAGATATTTAGTGGAGCATGGAGCCAATGTAAATAAAGAAGATAAAGAACAGAATACCGTATTGGCCATGGCGTTCAAATCAGGCAATGAAGCGCTCATAAAATATATTATTGAACAATATTTAAATAGCTATCCTCCTCCTCCTCCTCCTCCTAAAGATCCTACTCCTAAAACGATCCATCATGGCAACAGCAACAACAACAACAGTAAAGGTAAAAAGATCGATGATTTATATGAAAAGTTTTATGAAGCCTATTATGACATAAGAACGGGTGTTATTAATTTTGATCGTATTAGCCTCTCCTCCATTACTGAAATTTTGGAGAGGAATACCGCAAAAAAAGTTAAAATATTAAATTAATTTGAATTGAAAAAAAAATATATATATATAAAAAAAAAAAAAAAAAAAAAAAAAGACATCCATTTATAAATAAATAAAAATTTAGTATAATAAAAAAAAAAAAAAAAGGTTTGTTTTATAATAAAAGAGAAATAAATAAATAAATAAATATATATATATTATTATCATTATTATTATTATTATTATTAATAGTTATCTTTGAAATAAATATATAAATGTAAATTGAATAGAAGAAAAAAAAAAAAAAAAAAATATATATATATATATATATATATATATTATTTTTATTTTATTTTTATTTTTATTTTATTTTTATTTTATTTTATTTTATTTTTTATTTTTTTTTTTTTTTTTTTTATTATAATTTATATTATTGAAAGATATTGGTATATTAGGTATATATTTAGGAGTGTATTTATTTATTTTATGATAATAAAAATGATCTATACTACATACTACTACTAACTTACTACTAACTATACTACGATAACTATAATTACTATTACTATTATATATTACTTTTATATTGATACTATAAAAAAAAAATTTTTCTTTTTTTTTTTCTTTCTTTCTTTCTTTCTTTACTATTTCTTTCATCTTCATCTATTTATTTCATTTTTTCACTTATAATATACATATATATATATATATATATATATATGTTTTTTTTTTTCTTTCTTTCTTTCTTGTCTTCTTTAAAAAAATAATAAAAACTTCAAAATTTTTAATCGAAGAAGAGATCGCCAAGTTCGTGTCTCTTTCATGGCCTGTCCAATTAAAAAGTTCACCGTAGGTCGATGTCCCTTCAGTAACGCTATGACCAGGGCATTACAGCCATATCGACTCTTCAATTTAAGTTTGGCTCCATGACCAATTAAATACGCTACCAATCGTAGATGTCCATATTTAGAGGCATAGAAGAGCGCCGTTTTCCCATGATGATTACGTTGATTCACATTGGCCCCATACATTACAAGGCATTTCACAATGGCCTCATTATTATCTTTACAAGCAAGTATTAATGGGGTATTGCCCTTAAATCCTTTCGCATTAATGGTGGCCCCATTCTCAATTAAATGTTCAACCGTCGTCGTAAATCCTCCATAACATGCGAGATGTAAAGCTGTGTTATGATCGGTATTACAGAGGTCCCTATTGGCTTGATGACGAAGGAAGTAATGAACCAAATCATCATATCCATAACTTGAAGCGATCATGAGTCCTGTATTTCCTAATTCATCTTGAACGTCAATGGGTACTCCACGACCAACCAAATAGTCTACAATTTCCTTACTATTGACTTCTGTTGCTCTGAAAAAGGCTAACCGACATAATGCTTCCTTTTGTTCTGGATTATCGACACTCTCCTCTAAAATATAATCTACAATATTAATTCGTTTATTTTGTGTGGCCATATTTAATGCCATTAAAATATCTTTTTTTAAATGATCCTTTAGAATTAATATCATTTTATCTGGTGACGAAGCAGAAATAGAGGATGAAGAAAATGAAGAAGAAGAAGAAGAACAAGAAGAAGAAGAAAATGATGATGATGATGATGATGATGATGGTAAGGATGATGGTGGTAATGACGATGATAGCGATGATGATGGTAATGATGATGGTGTTTCTTGAAATGATGATAATGGTAATGACGATGATAATGATGGTGGTGATAGTGATGACGATGATGATAAAGTAGATAAAGAATGGGGTATACTTTTATTATTCTTTTTATTCTCTTTCTTTGTCCCTTTATCTCCCTTTTTCTTCTTTCGTTTATTATTTTTAATTTTTACTGTTCTTTTAGAGAACTCCTCTTTTATATTATTTTGTCTATTGTCTTGATTTAATAACAGTAACAACTGCTTCTCCTCTTGGCATTGACGATTCCTAATAAAACACTCCACCACCTTTCGATGTCCGTTTCGAGCGGCAACCATTAACGCTAGAGATCCATCTCGATTTCGATAATCAAACGCATGATTCTCTAATAAATATTGAACAATTTCATCATGGCCACTTTGAGAGGCATAAATTAACGCCGTTTTATTAAAAGCATTTTTTTCATTCACTAAAGCCCCTTGCTCCACTAAATACTGTACAACGTCCAAATTACCAGCTTTACTAGCATGCATAAGCACCGTCCATCCAGCACTATTTTTCTCATTAATATCAAGACCATAGCTGAGAAGCAACGTTATGGTTTCCATTTTATTTTCTATGACAGCATAGGTTAAAGCAGAGGATCCATTTTTACTTCGGGCATGAATATTAGCGCCATGATCAATAAGAAATGAGATCACTTCACAATGACCATACATAGCAGCATACATTAAAGGAGTTAATCCATTTCGATCACGATCATCAATGATGGCTTCAAATGCCAATAAATACTCTACCACATCAATCTTACCATTTTTACAAGCATAAATTAAAGGACTGAGTCCATTATTATCTTTATCATTCACTAAGGCACCATTCCTTACCAAATATTCTACAATTTTTTTATTTCCTTGTTCAGAGGCAAACATTAAAGGGGTTTTATAAAGTCCATTTCTTTTATCAATTTTCATATTTAAATTTTCTACCAAATAAATTACGATATCCCAATGATTAAGTTCGGAAGCTACCAATAATAAATGATATTTATTTTTAATATTCATAATATATTTTGTTCTATCATTTTCGATTAGGAGTTTCAGTAATGCTAGGTTATCATTACTGATAGTTTTTATGTACATGGACTTGGTTATTTTTATTTTTTTCTTTTCTTGATAAATAATAGACTTTAACTTTTCATCATTAACTTGAATTTGACTTTTATGTAAGAGAATCATATCTAAAATAAAAGAATTGTTGTATACATAGTGTTCAAATATGGTTTCTAAATAAGATACTTTCTGTCCATTAATTAAAAAATCTAAAAATCGATTATCATTTTCATCTTCAAAATTGATATCTACACCATGTTTCAATATATATTTTAAATTTTTTATATCTAATATATTTCTCTTTAAAAAATGAATTAATATGTTATCACCATTCCATGAAAAAAAATTAATATTAGCACCTTGTTGTATTAGATAGTTTGCAATATCAAAGCGATGATGTTGAATAGCAATGTATAATGGAATTTCAGCATCGTTGACTTCATAGTTTAAACTATTATATAGAGTTATTATAAAATTTATTAGTGCCATAGAAGCATTATTTTCAATAGCATAATTCAGTATATCAAAATTATCACTATTAATTAAAGATTTCTTCAAATCATTGTAAATGGCAAATGATTTAAGTTCATATAAATTATCTTGATTTATTAAAACTTTTACTCTTTCTATGAAATTCATTTTTATTGAAATTTTATTTTTATTTTTATTTTTTTCTTTTAGATTAAAAAAGTAATAGTAACAAATGTTTAAGATAAATATTATTAAATAAATAAATAGAAAAAAAAATAAAATGATATTAAGTAGTATATATTAAATTATATATAAAATTATCCTATTATAGTTTATTTTAATAAATATAAATATATAAATATATATAGTTATATAAAATATATTATTGTTAAATAATTAAGTTTGATATAATTAAATTAAATATAATAATTTTAGTTTTTGAATAAAGTTGTTTTATTATTATTAAAAATTAAATGATATTGAAAATAATAATAATAAATAATGTAAAATGTATTACTGTAATACTTTGATATTATTTTTGTTATATATATATTAATTTTCTTTTTTCTTTAGTTTCTTCAATTTATATTCAAATAATGAAAATATGATAATAAATAATGAATAAAAAAAAATAAATATGTATATTTATAAAATATGAAAGAAAGGGTATTGATTTTTATTTATTTTTTTTTAGCTTCTTCAATTTATATTCAATTAATAAAATGTGATAATAAATATTTTAAAAAAAAAAAATAAATATCTATAATTATAGCATATGAAAAAAAAAAAAGGGTATATTGTTATATATATAAAGGTTGACGAAATGAATAAAACAATAAAATAAAAATAAAAAAAAAAAAAAAATTATAAATATTATTATAGCAACTTAAATTATGAATTGAAAATACTAAAGGTTAAGAGTTATAGATTGAATATTAACGTATCAAAAAAAAAAAGTGTATATATTTAATTATATTCAACATCATTCTATAGTAATATATCTATGTAAAATCATTGTTCCTTTTTTACCAAATTACTAATTAATTTATTTTCTTTCTTTTATGAAATTGATTAATAATTATATTTAATTTTTACTAATAAAAAAAGAAATAAAGAGGAAGAGAAAATGAAATATATATATATATATATATATAAAATAATATAATTAAAATTTTTAATGAAATTAATAAAAATTATGCTAAATATTTAATAAATATTTAATAAATATCTTTTACAAAAAAAAAAAATTATGAATTATTTAACCTTATTTTTTTATTACAATACAAAAGTTAAAATATTTTTTTTTTTTTGTTATATTATTATTATTATTAAATTTTATATTAAATAATTTTATTTAAGCACGTAATCATTAATAAATATTTTTCATAAACTTTTTTGTTATTCGTATTTAAAAATAATTTGTTTTTCTTCTTACTTAATATTTAATAATAATTTACTAATAAAAAATGAATATTATATTATTATTTATTTGTATATTATTATTATATATTATAATATTAATACATTATTGTTATTTATTTATATATTATTATATAATATATATTAGTAAATGGTTAATTATTTATTTACAATTTTTTATTATTATTTTTTAATTTTACATTTTAAACCTTAAAAAAATTTTAATTAAAATTATATATTACAATATATTATAATAAATATAGAAATTTATATTACTTTTATATAAAATAAATAATTTTATTTTTTTTTTTAAGAAAAAACCTTTTTCTTTCCTACTATGATCAGAAAAAAAAAAAAGGTTTATTTTATTATTATTATTATTTTTTATTTAAAAGAAAATGTTAAAATAAAGAAAGAAAAAACTCAATTTTTGAAGTTTAATATTAAAGACTATATAGTAAAATTAACTAATATGAATATATTCTAATTATGTAAAAGTGCAAGATTAACTTAATAAAAAGATTATTTATATAAATAAAATAAATAAAATATTAAATAGATAAATATTTTATTCAAAATAAATAAAAAAAAAAAGTTTAATTCACTGTAAAAAAAAGATAATTTAAAAAATTATATATATAAATATCCATTCTTTTAATAAGATATTCATTATTATTATTATCAATTATTTTAATAAGATAAAAAAAATATATAAAAATATATATATTTTTAAATTTATTATTACTTATAATAATTAAAAATAATTAAAAAAATAATTAAAAATAATTAAAAAAAAAAATAAATGAAAAAAGGGATTTTCCATTTATTAGGAAGGATCCCAAAATTTTATTGGTTAAAAAATTCACTATACAGAAAATAAATTGTTTTTCCGGTCGGAGTAAGAAGAAGCTTTGAAAAATAAATGAATGAAAAGATAAATATCAATTATATTAATGAATGAAAAAAATTAAATGAATAAATGAATTAATAATAAATAAATAAATAAATAATAATAAAATTATTATTATATTAATATATATTTTTAATTTTTTATGAAAATTTTATTATTATACTAATAATAATATTATCTTAAACAAAATAAAAATAAAAAAGGAAAGAGAAAAAATAAACACATATATATTTATATTATCGATAATAAAAATAATAATAATAATTTATTATAGTTATTATAATTTTATATCTGAATATTTTTTTTTAATTTTAACTTTACTATCAAGAATGACTGAAGTGACAATCAATAGAATCTTATTTTTAAAGAGTTGGTTAATTTTGAAATAGAGAAAAATAAAATAAATAGTAGAAATATAAATATAGAGTACAGATTGAATAAAATAAAATAAAATAAAATAAAATAAAATAAAATAAAATAAAATAAAATAAAATAAAATATGATGAAATAAAATAAAATTTAAAAATAACATAAAAATACAAATAAAGAAAAAAAGTGAATAAAAATTAACATGGTAGAAATTGAAAAAAGTACCAAAAAATTTAAGGATAAAATAAATGGAAAAAAAAAATATATATATATATATAAATAAATTAAAATATATTTTTACTATTATAATATTTAATTTATTATAAAAAAAATTAAATTCACAAAAATTATTAAATATTTAAATTAAAGAATTTCTTAAATTCATATAATAAATATTTATGTATGATATTTTTTAAACCAAAATAAATAATAAATTTATTATAAAAAAAATGAAGAATAATATATAATAAATAATAAAAAAAAAATAATAATAATAATTAATATAATAATTATTATTATTTTTTTGTTTATAAAATTATATAGTACATATTTATAATTAATTATATAATAATAATAATAATAACAAAATATTTCATACTAATAATAAATATATATATATTTTGTTTTTCTATTAATTATTGATTAAAAAAAAATAATCATATGTATTTAGGGGTTATATATTTAAGTAAATGGATTTCAAAATATTTATTTGAATTTAATACTAATATTAATAATAATAATAATAATAATAAATAAAAATATTAAAAAAATATAAAAATAAAAAATAATAATAAAAACTAATATAGATATTAAATTACTATTAATAATTACATGTAAAAAAAGTAACTTATTAATAGTTGTTAATATTTTTAATATTTTTTTAAAAAAAAAAAAAGTTAGACATTAAATTATAATTCATTAAATATAAGATATAAAAAAAAAAATTAGTAATATAAAAATTAGGTCAAATCAACCTTTTGAATTCTCTGTGTATGCTAAACTTTTTTATTATCATATAAAATTTCAAAATTTCAAAATATCCATGTTACACTAACAACAATTCTATTTTTTTTTTTTTATCTTGGAATTTTTTATTTTTTTTTTTTTTTTTTGATGTCAAAAATTTTAATATAAATAGTTATAAAGTTATAAAAATTGATTTTATTGGTTAATAAATTGCACTGATTCACATATAATATAAAATATATATTTAATTTTTATATATGCATTTAAAAAATATATATATAAAAATTGTGGTGTACTTTTATACTCTAATTTCATATATATATACTTTATTTTTATTTTTTTAATTTTATATATATATTTTATTACTTATATTAATAACTATATAAAAATTTAATGTTTAGTGTTATAATTGCATTTAAATTTAAAAATATTTAAAACATTATAAAATAATAAAATATTTAAAATTCTTCATAATCATATTTACTAAAATAAGTTGTTCTTTTTATTTATTTTGCAAACCACATAATTTTTTATCTCATAATTTTTTTTTTTTTTTTGGAAAATTTGATACAAGAATTTATTTTTTTTTTGGAAAATTTGATACAAGAATTTAAACTATTTTGGTATATGCAAATATATAATATTAAATTGAAATAATATTTATATATATATATATTATAAATATAATAAAAGTATTTATTAATTTATATAAAAATATAAATTTCAATATATTTTAATTCCATATATATATATTGATTTATTGATGTATATTTATATATATATTTATCAATATATATTTATATATTTATTTACTTATTATAACTATTAAGGCAGTAAAAATCCTTCTAATTAATTAATTATTATACTAATTTTTTTTTATATATAAATTGCGTAACAAAAACTTTATTTATAATTGATTATAAATTAATCACTTATATTAATGATACATGCCTAGAAATGATTTATCACCATAATAATAATAAAAATAATTATAATAATAATAATTATTATTGTTGTTATTATTAAAACTATTATTAATATAAAAAATTCTTTTAATCTCTTTTTTTAATAGAGATATTTTCAAAAATTATTGAAATGAAAGACATTATGATGAAAAAGAAAGAACTTTTATATTTAAATAATGAAAACTAAATATAAAAGTATTTAATAATCATTTTAAATAAAAAAAAAAAAACAATAAAATTTAGTAATAAAATTAAAATATAAATATTTATATATTAATTATAAATTAATAATAATAAATTTAATTATTTTTTTATTTATTTAATTATTTATAATTTTTAAGAAAGGCAGTAATAATTTCTTTAATTTATAATATATATATATATATTTTAGACTGGGATTAACGAGTAGGAAGAACAATAGGGCCTTCAATCTCTTCTTTAAACGTATCAAACTCTCATTGGATTCTTTGACATATCATTTCGATGTCGACGAGGACTTCTTTCAAAGTAGGGCTAATATTAAAGACATTCTTCTATACACCGCTTTACATGACAAGCTTCTTTTCAGTAATCTCTTGAACCATCATCGAGGGAGGAACAACTACACTAATCCTCTCACAGATCAAGTGCTCTCTGCACTAAGATATAATCCAGCAACAGGAATATTTCTCATGGTGGGCGAACATCCGATTTTATTTATAGGAAAAAAACATCCTGGGAAGATGAAAATTTGCCCCATATAAATCCAGGTGGTAGTCGCAAGGTCAATTCAGAAACCTTAATATGTATTAGTCCGAAGTGTTATATATTAATTTTTATTTATGCATATTACATGATTATATGACATCAACTTTACTATTTATAATTACAAAATATTTATATATCATGATAAATGTATCACTATAAGAATTATTATTATTATTATTATTATTATTATTAATTTTTATTACTATTATTTATTATCAGTATTAATGTTAATAATTATATATTATTATAATTATTATTACCATTTATTATTATATTTATTATTATAATTATTGTTATCATTTGTTATTATATATATTATTATCATTTATTATTATCATTTATTATTATTATTATTATTATTATTATTAAATTATTTATTAATTAATAGATAATTTATAATTTATACTTTTAACATCTTAATTAATAATATATTAAAGTTTTAGTTATTTTATTCCTTTTAATTATGATTACTATGGAATATTAATTAAAACTTTTTATTTTAAATTTTAATATATTTGTGTATTTAAATATATTAAATATTTATAATAATCTACTTTTAAAAATAAAAATTATTTACAATAATAATTTTTTTTACCTTATTTTAATTTATATATTTTTTTTTCATTTATATAATTCATCATATATGTATATATATATAATGATCGATTAAAAAAAAAAATTAAAATACAAGAAAAGAAAAATAAAAATAAAAATAAAACAAATATAAAAAAAAAAAAAAAAAAAAAAAAAAATTAAGTAAAATATATATATATAAAAAATGGCTTCATTTAAAGCTTTAGTTTTTGGAGCTTCTGGCGCTGTTGGAAGAGAATTAGTTGATAATTTAATTAATAGTAATGATTATTCAAAGGTATCTATAATTGTTCGAAGAAAAATTGAAAAATGGGAAAATCAGCCTTCCGAAAAATTAAATATAATCATTGTGGAATCCTTGGATTTTTTAATTAATGATTTTGATAAAATAAAAGAATATATTCCAGATATTGATACTTATACCTCTGTATTTAATACCTTAGGAAGTCGTGTAAAAAATGGAGAAGAGTTATTTAGAAAAGTAGAATATACTTATGTTTTGAAATCCCTTGAAATTGCAGAAAAATTCGGAATTCCTCATTTTTCTTTTTGTTCTTCAAATAAAGCTCATAAAGATTCCAAATTTTTACTGTGGAAAACTAAAGGAGAAACGGAAGAAGAATTAAAGAAAAGGAAAATCATAAAAAAAATTAGTGTATTTCATCCCGGATTATTATTAGATAGAGACAATGATAAAAGACTTGGAGAAGCTTTTTCAAAATGGATACCTTTTACTACAAAAATTGCTGCTAAAGATGTTGCAAAAGCTATGTTTGTCGTTGACTTAAAGTTTAATTTAGATAATAAAAATAATCAAAAGGTAGATTCAGAAAATATCTATGAAGTAATTGAAAATGATGAAATGTTGAAAATAGTACAAGAAAATCAAAGTAATTAAAATAACAAAAATAATTAGAATAAAATAATAATAATAATAATAATAATAATAATAATAATAATAATAATAATAATAATAATAATAATAATAATAATATTTAAATATTAAAAATTATTATTACGTATTTTATCAGAAATATTAATATATATATATATATATATATTATTTTATTTATCTTTTGTTGTATATATAATAAAATAATAAAATAATTATTTAATTTTATAATAATTATTATTTTGAGTATTTTGATTATTTTCATTTTTTTTTATTTCTATTAGTTTTTCTTTTTTTGTGTTAAAACCTGTAAATATATATAGAATATATATATATATACATATAATAAAAATTTTATTATCTTTTAAATAAAAATAATAATACTTTTTAATTTTAAAAAACTATTTAATTAAATTTATATTTGCAATTTACAAAATTCATATCTCTATCATAAAAGCCATTAAATACATTTTATTCTTTAGATAAACATTTAAATTAAAATATATTTGACATATCATATACCAAATTTATATAATAATTTTGACTATCGTTTACACAATTGTTTTAATTGAAGATTTCATATCCTTCAAAGTTATCTCTTAGATGATCAAAAATTTTGAAGGGTTATCTTACTTTTTCTTAAAAAATTCGGAACCTAGTGTTTTATTACTTGCCATAATGTTTTAAATTTTTCTTTTTCAGTAATTGTAATATTAGAGTACTAATATACAAACTGATTTACCTATAATAATATTACCACAATCAAAATTTTGATTTTATTTAAAAAATTCTTCAACCATAATGCTATTCAAGTTAACGATTTCTCAAGAGCTTTTTTTCTTTTTTTTTTTTTTTTTTTTTTTTTATTTTTTCAAAATAATTTTGACAATTATTACTTAATGTTTTTTACTTTTAATTTTTAAAAAAGAAAAGAGAAACTATTAAAAAATTATAAATATGATTAATTCTAAGCCTCTCCTTCATTTTATCACAAAAAAATATGAATTTTTAAATTTTTTATTTTATTTTATTTTATTTTTTAAAGATTAGTGGTCATACCATTAAAAATTTTAAATGCTCTTTTGTTGTGTCTCTTGTTATCTATCCCTTTTCATGATGAATCCTATATATATATTTAAAAAGAGGAATATTCGAAATTTTTTTTTAAAAAAAAAAAAAATATATATATATATATATATATATATAATAAAAAAAATAAATAACAAAAAAAAATTAAAAAAATAACAAAAAAAATAATAAAAAAAATAATAATTATAATAATAATAATGATAATGATAAAAAACACTAAAAACATATGATGACAGATAAAGATACTGAAAAGTCTAATCTTCTATTAAATATTTATATTGAAGAAAAAATTTAAATAATACTGAAAAGTTTAATCTTCTATTACATATTTATATTGAAGAAAAAATGTAAATAAGGATAATGAATGTTTTTCAAAAAAAAAAAAAAAAAAAAAAAAAAAAGCATACATTTTATATATATAAATCATGTATGTATATATATCAAATGAAAACCTATTCAATTTATAAATGGTTGTGATAAAAGTAAATTAATGGTATTAATTTATTAAAAGTATTATTAACTATTAATTTTTTTTTTTTTTTTTTTTTTTTTTTTTTTTTTTTTTTTTTTTTTTTTTATTATCATTATTATTATATAAAAAATATTAAAAATGATAAAGATGTTTGTCATTTAATTTCTTTTGAATATTTAATAAGAAATATAAACAATTAATTATAAGTTTATAAATAAATGAATTAATAAAAAAAATATATATATATATATTTCTATTTAAAGTTTAACTATATATTTTTTATTTTTTTAAAAAAAAGATATTTAAATAGGTTTAATTAAAAAAAAAAAAATTATTTCTTAAAAATATAATTTGATAAATAAATAATTACATTATTAATTTGATTAAAAAATAATAAAAATAAATATTAAATATATTAAATATAAAAATGATATACAACTATTATATTGTATTGTTATGGTTATCGTTATTTTTATTGTAAAAAAAAAAAAAAAAAAAAAAAAAAAAAAAAAAAAAAAAAAAAAATACTAATATTTTTTTTTTCTTATCTTCCTTTATATTATAATGATTATTAATAAATATTTTAAGATTGTACTATGTAAAAAGTATAAATAAAAAATATATATATAGTTATTATTATATTTCATTATTTATGGGTTTTCCTTTTAATTATTCTTCAATTTTTTTTTTTTTTTTATATGTTTTATTTTTAATAATGCTTATTTTAAAATCTTTTTAGCAGTTCCAATTTGACAAGAATTAACCTAAATAAAAATTAATAAATTAAATAAATTAAAATAAATTAGTATATATATATATATATATTTATATATTTAATATTAAAATTTCAATTAATAACAATATAAAAATATATATTAAGTTTTAAATACCTTTGTTGCAAATCTTAATGAACAAAGAGTTTCTTGTAAATTGATGAAAAGTGGTGATATATTTACAAACATTAAAGTTTTACTATTTCCTCCTATTAAATAGTTATTTATTCATTTATTTTTTAATAAATATAATTATAAATTATTAAAATATTGTTAATACTAAAAATATTTATAGAATTCGATTTAATTAATTTTAATTATTATTTAAAATATTTGCTTGATTTACCTAATGAATTTTGTAATAAATAAGTTAACTATAAAATAATTATAAAAAATAAAATTAAATTAAAATTAATAAATAATAAATAATTAAAATTTAATTAATAAATTTAAAATTTTTATAATATTGTTTCTTTTCAAAAATTTATAAAATTAAATATATATATATATAGAGAGAGAGAGAGAGAGAGAGTATTAATTTCATACTTTTGAATTACGATATGGAATATGTGGTTCATTATTACATAAAGCAGCAATAACATCACTTAAACAACTTAGACTTTTATTAATAGCACGAGTTTCTTTAAGTCTGTCGCCAGTAGCACCTGATACTGCTAAACGTTCTGAACCAGCTAAATCAATAAGATTTAAGGAACTTTCATATCTTTCATCTGTATATACATTATGCCCTGACAAATGGAGAGTAAAAATACTAAAATAAAAAATACATAATAATTATTAATATGATTATTACTTATTTTAATTTATTTTATTTTATATTATATATATATATATATATATATATATTGAGATATATAATTTTTTTTAAAATATCCTTTGAAAATAAATATATAAATATATAAATATATATATATATTTATACCTATGACTTCTAGAAGAACGTTCATTACAAAGAGTTGCACCAGTAGATCTATTTTTTGAAGCAATTTGTAATAATTTATGGACTTCATTTGAAGTTGTTACTTTTACTAATTATATTAAATTATAAATTATAAATTTTAATTTTTATTTCATATTAGTATCATATAAATAAATTTAAGAAAAAAGAAAGAAAAAAAAAATTAAATAAATAAATAAAATACCAATTTTTGCATCGGTAACAATAGTTCTTCCGTAAGATAAATGCTTAATTTCATGTTTTTGAGTTTCATCATTTCCTAATAAATCTCTAATAGTTTCATTATATATTTCTAAAAACTAATAATTTTTAATAAATACATTTATAATAATATTAGAAAAAATACATTTTATTTGCAAATATAACTACAATATATTTAATATAAATATAATAAAATAAGAAAAAAATAAAAATAAATAAATAAATAAATAAAACTGTGATATTTATAAACATACTTGACAATCTATATCATATATCCAACCTTTCTTTTTAAATTCTTCGGAAGCAATAAATATTTGTTTTACAGCTCTTGGAATCATACCCATGGTTTCTTCGTCTTCACCACCTTCCATTCTTATGTTCATAATTATATAAATAATTAATTTTTAAATAATAAATAAATATTATTTTTATAAAATTAATATATAATTTTAATAAATTTATTAAATATCTTTGGATAAATCAATTTATTTTTTATATTTTTATATTATATTAGATTAGATTAATATATTAAAGTACATACGTATAAGTTTTACCACTTCCAGTTTGACCATAGGCAAAAATACAAACATTATAACCATCTAGAGCAGATTGAACTAATTGTGCTATTTCTGTAAATATTTCTTCTTGCTTGGATTCACCATTAAATATCCTATCAAAAGAAAATGGATATGATTTTGAAGATGCTGATCCCATAGCAGATTCCTTTTGATACATAAAAATTATATATATATAATATATATAAATTAATAAAATTTTAATTATATTAAAAAAAAAAAAAAAAAAAAAAAAAAAAAAAAAAAAAAAAAAAAAAAAAAAAGATAATAATATATATATATAATAAAAATTAAATTATTTTATTATTTTTTTTTATATCATTATTTTTATTATTATCTTTAGTGACATTTTCAATGTTATTATAAAAACCTACAGTTTGTTGAACTAATGTAATTCCTGTATCATTATCTTTAGGATAAACAATATGTGGTGTTAAATCATCACCACTTAAATTATATTTTTCCTTTTCACTTTCTATTATTTTATAATTATAATATTTAAAAATAAAATAAATATATATATATATATATTATTATTTAATTAATTAATTAATCGTTATTTAAAAATTGTTATTTATATTAATAAAATAGTATTTACCAAGAACAGGTCTAACTCTACAAAATACACGAATATTACCTTTTAATTCCTATTATATTAATTGGAATTAAAAATATATTTTATATTATTTAAATATATTTAATTATTTTTTTTTTCTTTTCTTTTTATTTTATAAAATAAATAATATAATATCAATTACTTGAATTTCATTATGTAAAAATCTTCTTTGTTCTTCTAATTCTTGAATATTTTTTTTAGCTTCTGAATAATCATCCTCTAAGGCTGCTAATCTCTTTAAATGTCTTTCACGTTCTATTTCTAAATCTTTTATTATTTCACCATTATCATTTTTGGTGCTTTCTAATTCTTTAATATATTTCTTATTAACTTGAGATTCTAATTTGAAATTAGCAACTTGTTTTTCAAAATCACTAATTTTTTGTTCTCTATCTTCTAATTTTTGCTAAATGAATATAAATTATGGTAATATATTTTAATATAATTTAATAAATATAGATTCAAAAAATTTTTTTCTTTGTACTTATTATATATCATTAGCTCTATTAATAAAGAAATAGACTAATAATTATATATGTATATATATGTTAAGATTCATTACCTTTAGATCTTTAATTGTTTCTTTTGCTTTTTCTAATTCTTCACTTGTGACCTTATGATTTTTAGTTAATTCATCAAATTCTTCCTTTAATTTAGTATGTTCATCCTTTTATTAAAATAAAATATTACAAATAAAAATAAAAAGAAAATAAAAAAAAAAAAAAAAAAAACATAATAATATATATAGTATATATAAATACAATAATGACGGTGTATTAATATATATATATATATTATTTATATAAAATTAATTATGATAATATTATAAAATAAAATTTCAAATATTTATAATTATTTTGATAATAAAAAATTGCATTAATATTACAATTAAAATTTTCTGTTTTTCTTTTAATTTATCGTGTTCTTTTACAAATTCACCATAGGTATCTTCTAATTTAGTATTCTTTTCTTTTAAATCATTAATTTCACATTCTTTAGTTTTTAATATTTCTTCAGTTTCCTTTTTTTCTTTCTACGTTCATAAATTAATATACGAAATAATAATAATAATAATAATAATAATAATAATAATAATAAAAATAATAATAATAATAATAATAATAAATGGTTTTTCATTAATATCTAAAGATATGAAGGCAAAAATAATAATAAAAATTTAAGATTGATAAATATTATATAAGTAAATAATGATTATACTTCTTTTTCAGATTTTATGGTTTCAATTTCATTAAGATTCTTTTCTTTATCTGATTGTAATTGATTAACTGTTTTTTTATTATTATTTGTTTTTGTTTGTTTTATTTCAATATAATAATTTTTTACAAATATATATGTATTCATTATATAGATTATTAATATATATTTAATTTTTTATTTATTTTAATATATATATATATATAAATTAAAATTATTTTCAATTTTTTACTTTGTTCTGATTTTTCATTAAGTTCTTCATCTTTTTGTTCCAATAATTTACATGATTTATCAATATGATTTGTTAATTCTAAAATATCTTTTTTAGCATCCTCTAAAAGACCCTTTTGTTTTATAATATATTTGAAAATAATATAATAATAATAATAATATTTATATATTTATATATTTATAAATTTATATATAATGTATTAATAAAAATAAAATTAATAATGAATAAAAATATATATATATATATATATATAATAGTATAAAAAAAAAAAAGAAAGAAAAAAATTAATTTACTTTTGTATCCCATCCTGAACGTCTTGGTCTTTTTGTTAACGTTACTCCATATTTCGATTTCGGCGGTTTACTTGCTTTTTTCGCTGAAGCATCTGTTGAATTAGTACTTAAAGATGTATTTTTAGTTTTTAAGAATGATTTTGAAGCTACATTTTTCTTTATAGTTGATGGGGTTTTATGAACAGTAAGTGGTTTTGTATTTGATTCAGATTTTATTGTCCTGGATAACGAAGTCCTTGTTTCAGATTTTACTGTTCTAGATAATGGAGTTTTTGATTCAGATCTTATTGTTCTAGATAATGGAGTTTTTGATTCAGATTTGATTGTTCTAGATAATGAAGTTCTTGTTTCAGATTTTACCGTTTTAGATAATGGAGTTTTTGTTAGAGTTGAACGAGGCGAATTTTTAGTAATAAACGAATTTCTTGGACTTGTACTTGTTGATGATGATGGTGTTTTTATATTAGATAGTGTTGACGTTGTTGTAGTAGTTTTATGTATACTAGTATTAGAAGTGGCTGAAAGAGAAGCTCTTGGTCTATATAATTTTGAAGTTTGAGAAATAGATTTTCTAGGAAATTTAGTTGGTCTTATATTAGAAATACTTGTATCAGCCTTTGAAGTTGTACTTATTATTCTAGAAAGCTTTCTTTTTTTAACATTAGTATCATCTGGAGTAGATATATTACTAACTACTTTTTCAGGTGATTTGGTATTTACTTTTACATTTTCCTTACTAAAAGATGGAATCTTTGAATGCACTTTTGGCATTGGTATTGATGATTTCTTCTATATATTATAAAAAACATTATTTTGACATCCATTTAATAATTTATTTTTGATTTTGTTTTGTTGATTTATTATAAAAAAGAAAAACAATAAATTAAAATTTCAAATATATATTAATTTTTATTTCATTTATATAAAATTAAATTCATATTAATTAAATTTCAAATTTTAAAATCTCAATTATTTTCATTTTTAATTGAAATTAAAAATAAAATAAAATTTTCATATTTATATTCATATTTGTATTCATATTTGTATTTGTATATATATGTATATATTAATATACCTTTACGTCAGTAATCATTTTTAAAATGTTATAATGTCTTTTTTTAATGCAAAATTGAACTATGAATTGATAATTTTTATAATCGATAAAAAAATTATTTTTTAATTTTATATTTATATATTTATAAAATAAATGAATTAATTTATTTTGTCTTTTCCTTTCATCTAAATATCTATTTTAGGATTAAAAATTAAAATAATTTAAAAAATTTAATATAATGGATAATAATTTACATTATAATGGATAGTATTTTAATTTATTCTTTAAAATTTTAAGATTATATTTTATTATTAACAAAAAAAATTTAATAAAAAATTAATTTTGTTCATTAGTTTTTATATTTTTTTTTCCTTTTGAAAAAGAAAAATATAAAAAAAAAATTTTTTTTTATATTTATTTTTCTTTGTCTTCTTATTTCGTTATAACCTTTTACTTTATTCTTTTTTCTTTTATATATATATATAATATTTTAATGAAAACGAAGAGAAAAAAAAAATAAAAGATAAAAAGAATGTATGTATAAGAAAGTTAATTATATATAATTAATATTTAAATCATAATTATTACATATATTTAATTAAAAAAATAAAAATAAAAAATAAAGTATTTAGTAGTAATAATTATTTTAATTATATCAAATTGCTAATTTGCACGAGCAGGGCTTAATTATAGGTTTTTAAAATTTAAAAATTTAAAAAAATTTAAAAATTCAATAGAATTATCAAATATATCATTATAAAATGTATTTACATTTAATAGAACGTATTTATATTATGTATTAATTTTATGTTCATAAAAAATGTACTATTAAACTTTACTTTTACATAATTAAATGTATATACTACATATGTATATACTATTCATATGATTTAAATCAGATGATTTAAGGTATTATTATCAAATAACCAATAATAAAAAAACAACTAAGAATAAATAATAAAAATCATTAATCATTTTATATTATTTAATATTTATTATTATTTAATATTTTATAAATTATTATTTATTATTAATTATTATTAACTATTATTAATTATTATTAACTATTATTAATTATTATTAATTATTATTATTAATAGTTTTAATATTTATTAAAATTTTCCAACTATAAAATATTTTATGATTTGATTTTATTTACTTATTTTTTTCCATGTTGATTATTAATATTTTTAAATTATTAACAAAGTTACTTAAACTTACTTTCTTCCATAATAGAAATTATTTTTTTAAATAGATTTTATTTCTTTTTTTTTTTATAATAAAAATTGAATTTAAAAATTATAAGAAAAAATAAAAAAAAAAAAAAAAAAAGAATAAATAAATAAAAAATAAAATAAAGAAATATTTTTTTTTTTAAAAAAAAAAAAAAAAGAAAGAAAGAAAGAAAGAAAAGTATAAAAAAAGAAAAATACATTTAAAATTTTAACTTTGAAAAAAGTATATATATTAGATTCATATAATTTTATTTATATATATATATATATTATTTCCTTTTTTAACACCATTGAATTATTGACTAAAATAAATTATATCTAAAATATTTTTTTATATATGTATATTAAATACATTTAACGTCTATTAAAATTAAAATATTTATACAATTTTTATATGCACCGAATAATATTTTTAATTTTAAAATTAAAACTTTATAATTAATATTTTATTTATATGTCAATTGTGTATTGGTGTAATAAAATTCCTATTTTATCGAAACATTCAAGTAATAATATATTAATTTAAAAGTAGAATAAAATAAAATAAAGATGCCATTCCCGTTAGAACAGTGGTATTTAGAAATTCCAATCGTAACCAGAATTTATCTTACTTTGGTTGCCTTAACATCTTTCGCCTGTGTAATTATTCCATATTTTATTTAATTTGAATGTTCAATAGTAGCAAAAAAATTATATAATTGTTTATTTCTAATTATAAAAATAAAGTACTGAGTAAATTTAAATTTTAGAAATATTAATTAACTGGATATATTATTTAAATATATATATATATATTTTTTTTAAAATAATTTAGACTTTAAATATTATAAAACCAATCCAATTATATTTCAATTGGACTTTAATATTGCACGAACATGAGGTAAATAATGAAATAAATTGTATTGTTTAAATATAAAAACTTAAAAAGGTTGGACTACATTACTAAATCTCCACATACCTTTTAACATCAAATCTCGATTAATAATAATTTTTATAAAATAACAGTTTTGGCGGCTTATAACATCATTTTTGTATTTTGGAAATTTCTCCATTGATTTCATTTTCAACATGTTCTTCATGTATTTTTTTTTTTTTTTTTTTTTTTTTTCATTTATTAAAATCTCTTATTTTTAAAAAAATTATTGATATATATATATATATATATTTTTAATATAATTTTATTTAATATTTTTATATATCTGGTTTAAATATTTAATTGATATTGATTGTATTTTGCACTTAAATAACATCTGGAAATATTAATAACCTTTTCATAAATCAATAAACAATTAAAAAAAAAAAAATAAAAATAAAAATTTCAAAATTTCAATTCAAAATATATAATTATAATAACATCTGGAAATATTAATAACCTTTTCATAAACAAACAAACAAAAAAAAAAATAAAAAAAAAAAAATAAAAAATAAAAATAAAAACAAAAATTTCAAAATTTCAAAATTTCAATTCAAAATATATAATTTTTTTTTTTTTAAATATAAATTTTTAATAAATAACAGTTCAAGATACAGTAGAATGTTAGAAGAAGGTTCCTTCAGAGGAAGAACCGCTGATTATTTCTGGATGTTAATGCTTGGTGTCGTATCATTTATTGTAAGCAAAATTTATTACATAACAAAAAATATATATATATTAATAATTTAATTATATTTTTATTATATTTAAAAATTAACATGTTTGTTATCTTAATAATTACCATTACATATATTAAATTATTTTATGAAAATATTTTTATTACTATCTTATATATATATATATATTACATTTTTATAAAAAAATTTTTTTTATTAAATATTTCGAATTATAAAAAATATGATATTACAACAATCAAAAAAAAAAAAAAAAAAAAAAAAAAAAAAAAAATTATATAAAAATTCAAATATAATATAATATTACCTTAATTCGCATTTTCACTATCATATATTAACATTTTTTTTTTTTTTTTTGAAAAAAAAAAAAAAAAAAAAAAAAAAGATTGTTATTCCAATTTTCACCGCCAGATCACAATTCCTCTTCTTATCTACACCATTAACCTTTATGCTCGTTTATATTTGGTCCAGAAGAAACCCACAAGTTCGTATGAGTTTCCTTGGTATTCTTAATTTTAATGCACCCTACCTTCCATGGGTACTTTTAGGTTTCACCGTTCTCTTAAATAATATCTGGCCAGCTGATGATATTCTTGGTTTAATTATTGGACATATCTATTACTTCTTGGAGGATGTCTATCCAAAACTTTTCAATTTACCAATGACATATCATATGCTTGGTGCTCCAAAATTCGTTAAAAAAGCTTTTGATTATTTAATGCGTGATGCCCAAGATGCCAACATTATTGATGATGATGATATTGATAATATTGATTCAGATTCAGATCAAGAAGATTTAAATACCCCAGCCACCACAACTTTACATAATGAAGGAGGTTTTGTTCTTGGTGGAGAAGAAGAAAAAGAAAATGATAGTACTGAAACCGATAAAAAGAATGAAAATGAAAATGAAAATGAAAATGAAAATGAAGAAAAATCAAAAGATCCATCACTATTCCCATCTGCTTCATCGGCAGAAGGAGAAACAGAAGAGGAAGTGAAAGGAAATGACTTCACTTCCAACACCGAAACCAATGCCAGTCAACCCAATATAAGTTCTGAAGGTTTAAAGAAACGTACCTTTGTACCAGATTTTAATCCATCTTCTGAGCCAGGAGGTTATAATTGGAGTTCCTCATCTGCTACTAATAATGCAGAAGCAACCACGACTACTAACAATACTGAAGAAAAGAAGGATATTTAAAATATTTTAAAAAAAAAATAATAATAATAAAAATAATAATAAAAAAATAAAATTAAAATTAAAATTAATATAAAAAAAATGATGAAAAAAAAAAAAAAAAAAAAAAAAAAAAAAAAAAAAGATAAAATATATATAAAACATATAATATATATATAAATTAAATAAATTTAAAATTATTACATATAAAGAATTAATGATTAAGTAAGAAAAAAAAAATAAATAAATAAATAAGTAAATAAAAATAAAAATAAAAATAAAATATATTATATGTATTTATAATGTATATATATATATTTATTTAGAATAATTTTTTTTTTTATATATATATATTAAAGTAGTAAAATAAAATAAAATAAAAAAAAAAAATATAAGATTTATTTTTTTTTTTAGTAAATAAAGAAATAATAATATCAATTGTAATTATTGCATTTATATACATAGAAAATAAAAAATATATAATAAAATTAAGATAAAAAAAAAATATATATATATATATATATATATATTTAAAATTAAAATATAATAGTAGTAATATTGTATATTATACTTTGTCAATGACATCTATAATTAATAGGCAATTTATTTATTTATTTATTTATTTTAATATATATTTTTATTATTATTTATTTTATTTTATTTCGATTTTTATTTTTATTTTTATTTTTATTTTTATTTTTATTTTTATTTTTATTTTTTTATAAAAAAAATATTTTTTTATAAAAAAAAATATAAAATAAATAATAATATTTATAATTTTTATTAAAGGTTAATAGATATAATTATTTAGTTTTATTTAATATTTAAATTTCCAAAAGAAATACATACATATATATGTATATATTATTTTTTGAAAAATAATTTATTTCTTTTTCTATAATATTTAATATTAATGCTGTTATTAAAAAAATATAACAGTTTTATTTAAATATGTAGAAAATAATTATAATTTTTATTTTTTATTTTTTTATGTTTATTTTTTTGTTTTTTTTTTTTTCAATTATTAGTAATTAGAAAATATTTAAGGGTTAGATAATGTAAATTTGTTTTATTTTCAATAATTATCATTAAGAATAATAATAAAATATTTATTTCTATAATTTGATTTTATATTATTATAATTATTATTATTTTATCTTTTTTTGTTTTGTTTTTGTTTTTGCTTTTTTTTTTTTTTTTTTTTTTATGTTTATTTGTTTGATCATTATTTTTTTTATCTATTTTTTTTTTCTTTTTTTTTCTTTTATTTTATTTTTTATTTATTTTATTTTTTATTTATTTATTTATTTATTTTTTTGTTTGTTTGTTTGTTTGTTTGTTTGTTTTGTTTTGTTGTTGTTGTTTGCTTTTATCTTTCTTGTCTATTTTATTTTTTATTTTTTATTTTTTATTTTTATTATTATTTTTATTTATTTTATTTTTATTTATTTTATTTTTTTTTTTAATTTATTTTATTTTTTATTTTTTATTTATTTATTTTTAATTTAGGAAAGAGCAATTTGTTCATATTGAACATGAAGCGAAGCAAGAATATCCTTCATGAATTCTAATAAGATGATAATATTTTTAATGGTAGATAATTTAAACATATTTAATAAATCTTGACGATCAGATTCCGTCGTTAAGGTTTTAAGAAGGCCTTCAAATTCCTTTGCTCCTTCTCCTTCAGTTGGAGCATTTAAGAAATCATTATAGTCACAGATAATAGCAACATCTACTGCAGATTCTAAACTAATATACATACTTTTACCTCTCAAATTAATATTTTCTTGAACTTCTCTTAATTTTTCATACATAGATAGGTAGAATAAATGAATTTTTGTGGAAGTTTTAATGATATGATAATTTTTATTAATTTTTTGAATAAGTTCTTCAAGAACAGAATAGAGAGTAGTGGTAGCATTATTTTCTCCCTTTGGTAAAAATTGATCACCCATAATTAAATATTGACCCAAGAATAAATGATCAGCACTAGTGAAAATTTGATGGAATACACCAGAAAGGGCAATATTAATTTCATAAGGATTATTAAGCCAATTTCTAAGGTAATTCAAGAGACATTGAAGAAGTTGGTTAGTATGGAAACCTTTCATAATCGATAGAATATCTTCCATTTTTTCTTTACTTAATAATTTAGAAAGAATATTTGTATTGCTATCATCATTATTATCATTATCGTCATCATCACTGTTAACTTCTTTCAATTCAGAATCTGATGGAATATTAATATAGGATGAGACATCTACTGAAGTATCATCAGTAGAAGGTTGTTGTTGTAAAGATGAATTTGCTAAAATACTATCATAAGTGCTATCAACATACCTATTATATTGTATGGAGGATGAAGCTTCTAAAACGTAAGGGTAAATGAAAAGTTTAGAATTAATATTTGGAAGTTCAAGAGTTTTAAAGAGATGAAGATAACGATTAAATTGCAATTTATCTAAGCCAACTTTAGAATTAGTAACTAAATGATAAGAAACACAATTCATATTCAAATCAAATAATTTCTTAAAATGATGAATACAATGGAAAAGTTTTAAGTATTCCATTTCTAATTCTTTTCTTCTTTCTAATGAAGTATCTTCTTCTACTGCCTTCACATGAATATCTTCTGTATCAAGAGAAACATCTATACTAGTAGAATCATTATTATTAGCTTTTCGAGAGGAAACAAAATAACAAGGGAATAACTTATGAGTAGCAACAACATTTTGTTTACTTAATACAGTGGAAAGGAACTGTAAGGTAACTAGACGTAAACCTTGATGTTGACTATTTAATCTCGATAAAATATAAGAATATAAGTTCTTTGATTCATTGCTGGAATCATTAATTTGATGAATAGCTGCTAAATTGATTTGTTCAGTTGAAAATTTAGAAAGGGAGGATTCTCTGGCATAGTGAAGAGGAACCTTTGGATCTATTTCATAAATTGATTTAAATTTTTCTTTATAATAATTTTCATCAGTAACAGTTTGTTCAATTTCTCTAATAATTGCTAATTGATTTTCTAATCTTTCATTGAGAGCAATTGATAATAAACGTCTTCTTCTACGAGGTAAAATTTCCTTTTTTCCCTCCGATTTATCTTCCTCATTTTCATTTTCATTTTCATTTTCATCTGTTTTTTCATTTACTTTATCTAATTCTATCATTGCATTCCTATACTGATTACTAATAGTAGCTATTTTTTTTAAATATTCAGTATCATTTTTACAAATAACCTCTGGGAAAAGATTTTTATAGAAGAGTTGAGAAAGTACAGGACTTTGTAAATTATTAAAAATAAATTTTAAGTAAAAGATACGACTATAATCCTCCTCTTCAATTTTCTTAGAATTGAATAATTGTTTTTTCAAAACATTTTTAATAAACAATTCATTGAAATAGTATAAGAATAAATCCACAATTTTTGGATATTTACAATCAGTGGTAATTTTTTGAATAAATTGGAAAATTCTTAAAAATATATTTAATTCATCACTTATAATATATCCTCTATATATTTCATTTTTTACTTCAAATAATTCCTTTTCCTTATCAATTTTTACTTTGAGTGCTTCCTCAAATTCCTTACTGGTATTAAAGTTTAAAATATCATTTTGATCATCTGTTTGAATCAAAATAATAATAATAATAATAATAATAATAATTTTAAAAATATATATTAACAATAATTGATAAAAATAATAATAGAAAAAAAAAAAAAAATAGATATTATAATATAAAATCATATAATAATATTATATATTTATTATTATTATTATTATTATTATTATTATAGATAGAATATTTATAAATATAATATAAATAGATAAAATAAAAAATATAAAAAATATAATTAGTAAAAAATTAAATATATAAAAATCTTTTTTTTATTTATTTATTTATTTATTTATTTACCATTTAATTCTAAATAACCAGAATCTTTATTAGTAGGTAGAGCATTATATGAACCACACAAGGAAGCCGTAACGACCAAAGGGAAATCGTTATTTAATAAATACTTATAGAGAAGATCAAAATCCAAATCTAAAAGAATAGAAATAGCAGTGAGGGCATAATCTCCTTGATTTCCAGCTCTAAAATAATAATTCATTAAATAATTAAAAATAAAGAATTCATAATTTTGTTCACTGGGAGGATAATCCTTTTCGAAAATACTTGAAACATGATATGGAGATTTAAGAGAATATGGAGAAAGGCATGAATCATTGGATGTAGAAGATGAAAAGAAATAAGATGATACTTTTTGACTTGGAATAGAATCTATTAATTTTGGATCTGGATTCTTTTTTGGGAAAATAAAGAAGTTTATAAGTGTTGGATTTTCTTGCATCTTTTGACATAAAACAAATATTAATTCTTTTTCAAAAAAAAAAAAAAAAAAAAAAAAAAAAAAAAAAAAAAAAAAAAAATTAACATTATATAGATATACATAAATAAAATAGTATTATATAATTAAAGAAAAATATATAATAAAATTATAATTATAAAGAATAAAAAATAAAATATTATATATAAATAATAAAATAAAGTATAATAAAATAAAATATATATAATAATATAATATATATAGTTAAATATAATAAATATAATAAAATAATATAGGATTATTAAATAATATAATTTAATATATTAATATATAACATTAATAATATTGATAATATAATATATAATATATAATAATATTTATATAAAACATAAATAATAAAATATTTTTAATAAATATAATTTTAATATATTAAATATATATATATATATCATATCTGTATTATACATTCTAAGAAAAAATAAATAAATAAAATAATTTTAAATAATACTTTAAATTTAATCTTTTTTTTTTTTTTTTAATAATAATAAATGTTTATAAAGTGACTAAATTATTTCATTATTTATTATTTAACATAAATTATTTTGTTATTCTTGTTACTAAATATATTATTTAACTTTATTGTATGTTTTTTAATTACTATTATTATTATTATATTATCCATAGTGTTTTTTTTTTTTTTTTTCCCTGACCTTTGTATAATTATTTTATTATAACCAATATTGACAATTTTGTTGTATTTATATACTATTTCCTTCTTTTTTTTTTTTTTTTTATGTTCTTTTACTTTACATTATTTATTATTACAATTGTTACTTATTATTTTATTATTTGGTATTATTATACTATATATTAAATTTTCTTTATTTGCTATTTCTCGATTTATTTATTGATTATTTTTATTATATTGTATTTCCTATATATATAAACATATATTTGTTATTGATATTGTTATTTTTTTTTTTTTTTTGCCTTTTTGCCTTTTTGCCTTTTTATTATTATTTTTTATTTTGTTTTATTTTATTTTATTTTATTTTTAATTTAATTTATCCTTATTTTTGTATTTTATCTTTATTTTTACCTATTAAAGAATTTTCATAGAGTTCATTAAGTTTTGGAGTAGTTGCTGTCACATAAATTAATTTATTAAGAGCACGTTGAACAGAATGACGAGTTAAGAAGGCAGCGTTTAATTCACCACATAAATGAGAAAAAGATCTAATAACAACTTGTAAAAAACCAAAAGGTTGATCTTCTAATGCGGCATCAACAAATGAGATAAAAATAGCATTATCCAACATAAATTCCATCAATATACCAGCTTGATTAGAATGACTTATACCTTGAAAAGCAATAGGAGAAACAGGACTCACTGGATTACTCATACTCATAATTTGACGTTCCTCCCCTTCCAATAAATTTAACATATTTCGAACACAATAGGTTAAAGATGTATTTGAAACATAAACATCTTTAAACTCTGGTCCATGATGTGTATCAATATAATGCCATATCTATTTTAATATGACCATAAAAGAAAATAAATAAAATATTTAATTAAATAAGATGTATAAAATATATAAAATATATAAATAAATACGATATATAAAATATATAAAATATTATAAGAGAGATAGATAGAAAAGATATATATTAAAAAAAAAAAAATTAATAATAATAAAAATAAAAAATATATAAAAGATTTCATAAAATAGAAAGGATATATATATAATAAAATATATATAAATATATAAATTATAAATTAAAATAAAAAATAAACAAAAATAAATTATTATTATATATATTGAAGATATGTTTTTTATTTAAAGATACATATGTTGTGATATATATATATATATATATGTATTCTATTGATTATATAAATATATAATATTTATTTCAAAATTTTATTTTGTTTTGTTTTGCTTTTTTTTTTTTTTTTTTTTTTTTTTTTTTTTTTTGACATATATTTTTCCCTTCAATACATTCTACTGAAATTTGTAAAAATAAAAATTAAGAAAAAAAAAAAAAAAAGTGCTACAATAAAACAAATGTATAAAGTATTGCTATTAACCTTTTTCAATTTTAAAAGATTTTTTTGTTGTGGAGTTAAAGTAACAGATTGTTGTTGTTGTTTTGCTTTGATACGATGGGATAATTCTTTTAATTTTCCTTCAATATCATTTATCATAGACATTATTAAATATTATTCTATTTTATATAGTATTGAAATGGAAGAAAATAAAAAATAAAAAATATAAAATAAAATTGTATATATATATATATATAATAATAATAATATATAAGTATGGTATATAAAAAAATAGAATTATATATCTACTGTAAAGTAAATCATAAAAATAAATAATATTAAAAAATAAAAATTAGAATAGAATAGGTATTTATTTTTTTAATAATAAATATTGTTATAATTTCTTTGATTACTATTACTATTATTTTTTAATTTTTATTTTTAAAACAATTTTTTTTTTTTTTATATTTATTTTATTTTAAATTTTTATTTTAAATAAATACTTTTATTTTTTAGAAAAGAGAAGTAAAAAAAAAAAAAAAAAAAAAAAAAAAAAAAAAAAAAAAAAAAGTAAATATAAAAATAATAATAAAAAAAAAACAGTATATTAGATGGTTAATACATAAATCAAATAATTAAACTTAAAACTTTATAAAATACAAATAAAAAATAAAAAAATAAAAAAAAAAAAAAAAAAAAAAAAAAATATTAAAACCTTATTACTATATTATTTAAATTAATTTATTATTTATGTCTATATATTCACTTTTTTTTTTTTTTCTAAAAGATGTAATATAAAACAACCAAGAAATAAAAAATAACAAAAATAAAAATAAAAAAAAAGGAGTTTATATATGATCAAATAGAAAAGAAACATGTAATACGTTAAATATGAAACAAAAAGGCTTATAGATTTTCACAATTTGACCCTACACAAAATGAAGATGATACTTTAAATCTAATTATTTTGATAAATTTAATATTAATATATCTATTTTTTAATTTATGATTTATTTAATTTAATCACTATTTAAAATAAAAAAAATTTTTTATTGTTATTGTTATTTTTTATTTTATGTTGTATTTTTTAATTATTTAATATTTATATTTATTATTTATTATTTATTATTTATTATTTATTATTAATATTTTATTATTATTAATATAAATATAATAATTGATTTAATTTTTTATATTTATAATTATATATTTTAAATTATATATTTATTTATATATATATTATTAATATTTATATTTAATATTAATATTTAATAATTAAGTGTAATTAACGGTTAAAATTTTTTAACAATATAATGTAAAGTTTAATATAAAGCATAACATATATATAAAACTCTTAAATTTTAATTGAAAAAAAAAAAAAAAAATAATAATAAAATAAAATAAAAATTATTATAATATATATAATTTGTTAAAACTAAAAAAAAAAAAAAAAAAAAATGACTAAAAGAAAAAATGATAAAGTGACTTCACCTACTGAAAAAGAAAGTTCTAAAAGACAAATGACGAGTAGTAATGAAATAAAGAATAGAGGAGCATTTATATTATTTGAAGGATGTGATCGTTCTGGTAAAACTACACAAACTCAACTTTTAGTTAAAGCTTTAAAAGATAAAGGTCATAAAATAGAATTTGCCAATTTTCCAGGTAATAATAATAAAAAAAAAAAAAAAATATATATATATATATATATATATATTTAATTTATATTAAAATGAAATTGTATGAAATAGAATAGAATGAAATAAATTGAAATGAAATTTCAAAATTGAACAAAACTTGAAAATTCATTCTTTATATATATATGTCATTTTAAATATTGAGCACCCACTAAAATTATAATTATTATTATTTTTTTTTTAACTTTTGTATATATATATATATTACATAAAAAAAAAAAAAAAATTATTTAAGATAGAACATCTGATATTGGTAAAGTCATTGACCAATATTTAAAATCAACTACTACTGATAAAAATTTTAGGACCATGCATTTATTATTTACTGCTAATCGTTGGGAATTAATGTAATTTTCATTTCAAATTTATATATATATATATATATTTAATTTTTAAATATAAAACAAAATTGTAAAGGAAAAAAAAAAAAAAAGCATAGTACAATGAGTAATTAAAGATTGTGAATAAAATATAAAAATTTTTTAATGAACAAAATCCAATTTAATTTTATTAAATAAAAACGTTTACATTTAAAATTTTGATATTTAACCTATTTAACGGTAGAATAATCCAACATACAGAAACACAAACAAAAAAAAAAAAAATTTATTAGATGAATAATTATTTAAAGCTTAAGAAATGAATTATTTTATATATATATATATATATATATTATTATTATTATTATTATTATTATTATTATTATTATTATTATTTTAGTTCATATATCAACCATTGCATACCTAGTCTTAACAAAAGAATAAAATCTAATTTTAAATTTACCAAAGTCGTTTGAAACATTAATAGTATTAATTATCATATTAACATTTTATAAGTGGAACATCAAAAGTATTATTCAATAAAATCTTTTTTTTTTTTTTTTGTTTCATACAATAGCATGTATTAACCAACACATAACTAATATTTTTTAAATTCATGAATTAAAACAAAATTTTTTTAAAAAAAATTATATATATATATATATTCACATTCAAATTAATTGTCAATTTCTCTAAAAAGTATTTAATATTAGTTTTAATTAAGAAATAATATTGTTATTTAACATTAATATTGATATTAATAATGTTTTTTTTTTTTTTTTTTTTTTTTTTTTTACTTTTATATATTTTTACATTAAATAATATTAACTAACATCTTTAAAAAAAAAAATTTATATATACATTTTTTATATATTTTATATAAAAAATTTATCATTATTTTTTTTCTATATATATATATATATATTGATATTATTCTAATTGATATTATTCTAAATAATAATAATACTAATAATAAAAGGGATGGTATTGTTAAAAAAATGAAAGAAGGAACCACCTTTATAGTTGATCGTTATTCCTATTCTGGTATAGTATATTCCATGGCAAATGGTTTAGAAGGGGAATGGTGTAAAAAAATGGAAAGTGGACTTCCCAAACCAGATGTTGTTCTCTTTTTAGATTTATCAGTAGAAGATGCCGCAAAACGTGGAGATTATGGAAAAGAACGATATGAAAAGAGAGCATTTCAACAAAAAGTACGAGATAATTATCATAGTATAATAGAAGATAATTGGAAGGTAAATTTACTAATAAATATTGAATATTTACATCAAAATCAAAAATTCATATTCATATCAAATCCAAATCAGTCAATGGTTAATAAAATTATAAAATGAAAGATGATCTTACATATGAATAAGAAAAAATTTAAAAAAAAAAAAAAAAAATATATATATATATATATATATATTTAAAAAATAATAATAATAAAACTAATAAATAATTTTTCTTTTTTATTTTTTTTTTTTTTTTTTTTTTTTTTTTTTTGTTTATTATTTTATTAAATAATAATAAAATGTTGTCTACTAGGTAATTGATGCCACCCAAAGTAAGGAAGCTATTGCAACGCAACTTTTAGAAATTTCTCTTAAAACCATAGAAGAATGTAAAAATAAACCAATTCAAACGATATAATAAAACCGTTCAAACAAGAAGAAAATAAAAATAAAAATAAAAACAAAAACAAAAAAAATTAAAAATTAAAAATTAAAAAATCATCTATATTATTATTCTATATAAATAATTTTATAATAACTATATTCCTTTTTTATTTTTTTATTTTCTTATTTAATAATATAAGTTGAAAATAGTAGAATAAATAATTTAAAATTATAATTACTTATTTATCATCTATTTATTATTTATAATAAATCACAAATAATAAACTTTTTTTTTTTCATA